>VWPU01014445.1:0-21779 GCA_013398955.1 Callaeas wilsoni | reverse complement strand
GGCAGCAGCTGCCACCACCCCAGCCTTCCCTGGTCCCCAGGCAGCAGCTGCCACCACCCCAGCCTTCCCTGGTCCCCAGGCAGCAGCTGCCACCACCCCAGCCTTCCCTGGTCCCCAGGCAGCAGCTGCCACCACCCCAGCCTTCCCTGGTCCCCAGGCAGCAGCTGCCACCACCCCAGCCTTCCCTGGCCGCCAGTCTCCAAAGGAACACCCATAGCCTGTGCCCTGCCTGAGCAGCAGGTTCACGCCCAGTTTAATTTCTAAGCTCAGACTGGGCAGTGGCAGAGCACAAAGGCAAAGTCTGACATCTGAGCTGCCCTCCCCATGTGCCTCCTCCATCAGCTCCAGGCAAGGTTTCCTCTGCTGCCTCTCCTGCCCCGTGCCAGCACAGCCCTCACACCACACACCCAACACTCAGAGCAACTGGGGCAGCTGGAGATTGATCACTGCTCCACCTGAATCCTGAAACGCCTCGGGGATGCCACCAAGCAAAGCCACCAATCCATCACACGTGGCAGGTGTGGGTGCTGCAGTCAGCAGGTGGCACCACGGACTCACCTGCAGCACCCGGGCTGGGCCCTCCCAGCTTCCCAAAATCCACTTTATGGAAGCTCAACCTGCATCAACCAGTGAAACAGGTTTGCAGTCACTGCTGAGGAATCACGAGCTATAACCTTCTGAAGAACAGAATCAGGCTGGAAATATTTCAAGTAAATCAGCTAAAAATAGCAAATAGGAGAAAAGGGAGCACTTCTTTCCACAGTTCTTTCTCTTTCAAAGACCTCTTGCAACACATTAATAAACTTCTACCATTTCCCCAGCCTCTAGAAGGCTAGAAAACACTAAGGGAGCATCAGCAGCAACAGCCTCTCTGATCTGTCTGCTTCCTATTACGAATCGAAAGGATGTTTTTCTTCCGTTTCATTTGATTATAGCTAGTTTACACATCACTTTGAACAACACAGAAGACCTCTTCATACAGAACTTAAAGTCTCTTTACAACCACATCTTGCAAGAAAATTATATAATGAATTTACACCTACTGATCTATTTTTGTGTCCTTTTATACAGGTCACTGTCATAAATCAGTCTTGATCTTCTAATAAAGACATGCTAATCTCCCTCACTTGTCAACAAGCCTTGAAACATCTGACCACAAAGTCTTTTTTAAATTTAATTTATGAAAAAAGAGTAATCCAATTTACAGTTGTATGCAAGAAAAAAGTCACTGGAGAAACCAAAGCTTGTCAGTTATGGCTGGAGAATAAGGTGACTAAACAAAAGAATTCAGTATAAGGTAACGTTTTGAGTGGTTACCACATGTAGTCAGGTGGATTGCACTACCAGAGCCAAGAGGTAACAAGTGAAGTAATTGGAAGCAAATTCAAAACAAACAGAAGGAGATTAGCCATGCAGTGTGGTGAGGTGGCTGTGGGATGTATGGCATCCATAGTGTCTTTCCTATGGCAAGAGCCTACATGGGTGCCATCAGCTATAAATGCTTGGAACAGAAATGCATCGAATTTCTTATCTCTAGTTTAGGAATTCCCTAAGCTGCAAATCTTTGGAGATAGGCTTGGATCATGAAGAAATATCCCTGTACATACATACATTCCTCCACAGAACCATGGAATCATTTAGGTTAGCAAAGACCCGTAATGAGCACTCAACAGGGAGCCGTGGGCACCAGTAGGGGTGGGGGCAGGAGTACCCTGCACTTGGGGAAGTTGCAGAGTGCAGGGCAAGAACCACAAACTCCCCGTGTGACCAAGGTGCTTCTCCTGTCCAGGGGCACTCAAGACCCACACGGTGGCTCCAGGGCTTTGGGCTTGGCATGTGAGAGGAGAAGCCACTGGATGGGCCTTCAGTAACAGCCGCACTGGGTCACAAAAAGTGAAATGAGCAACAGATACATGGCACAGACCTCATATGCTTTGGAGTGCAGAACAAGGGGTGAGGGAACAGGCAGATGACTGGATGGCAAGTTATTTTCCATGTTTAGAGCTGCAGCCAGTTACCTTTTAAACTCATCATGATAAAATTCAGATTTGCACGTCACCATCTCACTGGCTTGGCTGTCGTCGCGACTCCTGACGCCACCAAATACATAAAGCTCGGAGGCAACTCCACAAGCCACTGCCCCAAATCTGAAAATACAAATGAGGAAAAAATATTAATGCAGTGTATCAAAACCCTTTTGCACACCCTTCCGAACTTTCTCCATCTTTTACTCATTTATTTATACACACGATGCCTCAAATATCCAACAAGACGAGGTGAGTCATGGATATGAATTATAAGCACCTAATTCAGATCACAAAAGAAAAAAAAAACAGTAAAAATATTTATCTCTAAAAAATATTCTGAAGTTCCAATTGAACCATAATTTCTAGTTTTCATTTTGCATCAGGGAACTATTGCTTGTAACATCAGGGCTGTGTTTCTACAAAATTTATGTTTATTGCTCGGATGCTTGTCTTCACTCAGCCACGTGTTAACTACAGGCCACCGTGACTCACACACACCTGCTGAGATTCATAGGCCATCTTCACAGTTTCATAAGAAAAAGGACACTTTCACCAGAGGGCTAGAAAAGCAATCTAGTTCCCCCCTTCCATTTTCCCTCACCTCCTCTCTTTGAGAGGACAGATTGCTGTCCACTGCTGAGTCCTGGGGTCGTAACACTCCACAGATTCAAAGAGTTTTCCATAGGAGCCTCCACCCATTGCATAGATTTTCTTCTTCATAGCTGCATAGCAGCCAATCTTATGGAAGAAAAGAAAAATATATCTAAAATGACACACAAATGCATAGTACTGAGAGCTCAAAGCTGTCTATACACACACACACAGAGGCATTTGGGTTGCCTGTACCGCGTGTCAAACAATGCCAGGCATAAAAATGCTCAGCCACAGTTTTGTTTTGGTGTACAAATAGAGAAGCTGCTCACTCTCATTTCATTTTGACACTATTTGCTACAGCTTCTACTTGAAGCAAAATATTAAAATGAGTGGATTTTTATATATATATATATATATATATATATATATATATTACACACATATATTTGCATTGACTGTTTAACAAGAAGTAACACAATTATATAGGATGCAGTTTTTACCTTTCTAACCATGGTCAAGTCTGGCTGCTTGGTCCAGGTCCGGCTATAAATATCATAGCTCTCCATAGAGATCAGCTCCCTTTCACCATCCTCACCTCCCAGAATGTACAGAATCCCATCAATCTCTACCACACCAAAATTATGTCGTGCCTAAGGAATATCAATAAAGTCAACATTGAAAAACATAACTGCCATTGTGAATAAATGAATACAATCTTATTTTTCAGAGTATCTGTCTGCAAAGTGCTATTGGTATTATGCCTGGCTTTTGTTTTGTTTTGGTGGTTTTTTTAATGGTGAAGTCCTAAACACCAGCATAAGATTATTAATTAAATCAACTAAACAAAACAAAGCGTATTAAAAGGGGGGAAAAATAAAAAAAGCAGAGCAGCAGAAGCCAAAGAGACCACACAGAAATCTAAGAACAGAGCTTGGCCATATTTCAGTTCCCATGGTGGTGGTCTCCACAATGAAGCTGTTGCTTTCAGGTCTCTATAGCAGCAAAGCCTGGGCCCGTTCTCTGTGCAAAGGCAGCTCTTCTATTTTGTATGTATGAGCCCAGCTACCCCTCAGTCTCACAGCAAACATAGCACAAGCAGGAAACTTAATGCATCATAACTAAAATTGTAGCCAAATCTACATGCCTCTGTCAACCAGAGATTGCAAAGAGGAAAATCTTGTGGTAAACAACTTCTTAATAAACACCCTGTGCTGATTTACAAAGATAAAAACACAGGTGTATTAAGGATATATGTTTACAAATAACAAACTGTTACTTTTTGATGGAATGTAATTATGAAGAAGGAAGCATTAACTCAAACCAAACCTAAATATGTCTGTGCAAGCCAAGTTCTGTATGTTGGCCAGTCCTCTGTCCATCTTTTCTGCACAGTCCGATCCCTTTGTCCATCTCAGAGGTCTCTTGTTTTAGAAGGCCAGTATACGCAGAACATTAAGTATACTATAGGACTGATTCATTATGAAATTCCTGAAATTTTGTAGTTCATCTTACAGTTAGCTCTTCGCCAATTGTTTAGTTTTTCCAGATCCAGCAGTCAGCATCAGACCACAAGAACAACAGGATATAAACAGAAGTCAGTCTGTAGCATGATTTTGAATGTGTAAGATGCAAGCGACTGGAGATTCAGAATAAAATTTTGCAGAAGAAAAGGAACATTTTGCCAAAGTAAAAACTTAAATCCCAACAGTTAGAGAGAGATCTTGCCTCATGCATTGGTGGTAAGGAACTCCATGAATTGGTGTCTGGATCATATTTCTCTCCAGAGCTTAGCGTTCCCTTGTTTTCATCCTGACCACCAAGCACAAATAAAAATCCTTCTGTAAAACAAAATGTAACATGATCTTAAGAACAGGACTATCAAGAAGAGGACTCACAGCTGCACACTGAGCAAAACAACGTGACTGGTGAGCTGTATTCTGGAATTCACCAAGGGATTCAGATCAGTCACAGGTCAGACTTTGGACTGAAGAAGGTAAAGCACATATTTAATATCTGACTCAAGTCTACCCCTACAGATACCCTTCAACATATTCAGTGATGCAGCAACTAGAATTTACTTAAAACACGGAATGCTCCTGGAGAGACAGATGTAGCAGATTCCCACAAAACATTGCAGGAATAGTGATTCTAAGACACTCAGATGACAGGGATTTTCACAGAATCAAGTACAGTTTTGGGCAGACAAAGGGGAAGCATGAAATAACCCCAGTGCAGTCAATCTTAAAGAAAATACATTATTATTATTATTATTATTATTATTATTATCTGTATCTCAGATTTTGAGGCACTGGTAAGTTTTCATAACATTGACTTTACAAATACAAAGTTCCCCTTTACCTGCTGACAATACTCCATGATTGATCCTTGGAATACTCATAGGAGCAAGTTCAATCCAGAGCTGTCTATTGGGATCATAAAGAGGACACATACACCGCATCACTGAGGTTGGTTTCCGTGATCTGAACACAGGGTGGGGAGGGAACAAACAAAAACAGAAAGACAGAGACAGAGTTTTACGAGTTCACTGTTAACACCTCGTGTCCAAAGCTTGCTTGTTCTTGTTTCCATGTATATTCATCATGTGGCATTTCCCTGGTAAGGAGAAGACCCCCAAACCAAACATGTAAATTGAGTTTGTACAGACTTGGAGACATAAAAAGCTGATTCACTTCATTCCTACTGTAGCTGCCTGTAACCTTTTTTATGAACTTTGAACAAGCTAAGAAGAACTGATAGCGAGTATTAGTAATGTCTGAGTAAAGTGATTCACAAACTGACATGCAAAATGTTACCTGAGTGGTTTACTACACTTCTATAAAGAGCTAACATCTAAATGCTAAAATGATTTAAACAGGACAGAACCCTCCCTTCTGCTGCAGGGGGTACTCAAGAAAAGAACGGGATTATTGTGTGGAACAGGAATTTTCACCTTATCTCAGATGCACCAATTATAACAACTTCTTTTTTGGAACCACATCTGTTATAAACAAAACCGTTTAAAGCACACGTTCATTACTTCTAAGTTTGTTATAGATGCTTTTCAGATCATCAGAAAGGTGTTTCTCCAATGTTCTGTGCTTAAGACTATTCAGTTTAAAAAAAAACAGCGAACAGTTACTGAACAAACAACCCTACTCTAAGTTTACTACATGTTGACTGTCAGAAATAAAATAACTATTTATTGCTGAATCATTCCCCAAGGTATTTTAGGTGTGTCCGACCAACCTAAAACAAACTCGAATGATGGAGTAATAAGCGATAGGTGCACATATTCTCTGCACCCTGCGTTTTCAGACTGCCGCGAGTGCTGGCGCTGGGACCAGCTGTGGTGCCACTGCACACTTACACTCGCTCTTCCCCCCCAACGGTCACGATGCACTCGGAGTAGCCCCGGGGCTTGAAGGAGGCCAGCATGGCCTCTCCCTGCTGCGGGGGTGTCAGGGGGATGTTGTTGCACTCCTTGACGATCTCGCGGACCAGCGGCTCGCTCATCATCTGCTCGCGCAGATACGCCGCGTCCAGGCCCGACACCCACACTGCCGACATGACATCCTTCATGTGGACCTGGGGGAGGCAGCAGGGACACAAAGTCACCCCCAGCACTGAGGCACCCAGACGTGCAGATGCTTCTGTGTTTAGCAAATACTTGAGAGTTTTTGATACTGGCAAGTAATAAACTATACAACAGTGTTAGTAAGAAAATGCATTAAGTCCGCAGAGTTTCTCTGTAAACCTGCTACTTGCTTTCTCACCACGTAAACAAGGTTATATCATCAAATGTCAAAATGGTGCTTTGTTTCTTAATGCCTATTAAATAATAAAGGCAGGAGATGATCTATCACCAACACAGCTTTCACCCTCTTACTGCAATGCCATGGTCCACATTTCAGGCAAAATTAAATTAATTCTATAAGGTTAGTCCCGGAAAAAACAGATCTATTTCAAGTTCCCACTGATTAGAATAAACATTCCGATTTGCACCACGTTCAAAATACAAACATTTGGATGTCCTGACCTTTCTGGATTCTGAATCATGAGAAATCCACCTAATCACCGCTTCAAAGACGTATCTTTCGTTTCCAACATTGAGCTTTTCCATGGACAGCACTTCTTTCAGTTTTTGAGGAGTCAGTTCCAAGAATTCCTCTGTGCTGCTGACATCTCGAAAGTGAGTTTCCAGATACTCTGAGGCAAGGTAGTGAACATGATGCAAACAATAGTGCAGTGCAAAGTCCCGAATACCAATACAGTTCTCAGCAGCTATGCAACCTTCTAAAAACTCACAGCAGAGAGTTTTTAAGTCTGTAAGCAGCAGGAGATCAGCTGCCTGTACCACATCTTGGATAGTTTCTTCATTTAGCCTGATCTGCAAGAATTAATTTAGAAGTTATAGCTACTATCACTCATTTGTTCCATGTTCCATGACATGCCCGCATTCATTACACTCATTCTCAGTGGCTGAAAAATGGAGCATTAATGCCAGTGTAAAAATTAGGAGAAACTGATATGACTGCTAACCATTTATTAATTAACACAAGGACAGAAAGGCATTTGCTTGACAGAAGGTGTGGAGCAGAAATTTTGCTCCTGAAGTAACCAACCATAAAATTGCTCATCTCATCCGGGAACCTAAAATGAGTTCTGCTGTAATAAATAAATAAATAATTCTTTTAAACACACATGCAGGAATGAATTTCAAGCCAAATCTGACTTTTCTTTTTCTGCTGAAAGTTAAACTCGTTCAGCTATCTCAGTCTGGTTCCAAATAAACGGGACACAGCAACTTTAATTCCTGCTAAGGCTCCTGGCAGGCAGATCTGACGGGAGGCCAGAGAGGTGGGCATGAGGGGCAGGGAGGGAGGGTGCCTGGTGTACTGTAATGCTCAGTGATGGGGTCTCCATCTCTGTGGCTACCAAACCAGCCCCCTGTCACAGCTGACAAACACTGCCTGTTTTAAAGCAGGTTACTGAAGGTGGCCACCAATTTTAATACAAGCATTTGACATTGACTCCAAATTTTCAAGTCCTCCCCTGCTGCACGAGAAGAGCAGAGACAATTTCTGCAGAGCCTACTGCCTCTACTTCATATGCACAGCCCCACTCTGCAGAAGTTTTATCACAAAGCTTTAAACATCTTCCAGGATAGCAGTGTTAAAACCCAAGTTATTTTCCCAAATAATCCAATCGAGGTTTAGGTTTTTTATAATACCATACCTGCCCACTGAAGATGTAATCTAGTATCTCTTTCATGATATCAACAGATATCCCTTCGAGTTCAATCTTGTACGTTGAGCCATCATCCTTTGGAGGATTGTAATTCAATTTTGTTCTAAGAGAAGAGAAAAGAAAAAGAGGAAAGTTCAAAATCTGGGCATTGTTTGCTCATAGTTTCTGAAGAAACAAACACTAGCTGTGGATCTCTTGAGCCACAAGAGATGTTAAATGTGACGGGAAAACCATCCCTTGAATTAGCACGTAGGTATGGCCTCTGATACTGCTCATCACATTTCCAAACTGAACAAATCTGTCAGCCTTGCAAACTACCCAGGCCATCAAAGAGCCAAAGTATTTTTTATCCCAGCTCATTCATCACAAGCATTCAAAAACTACACTCAGACCTTCCAACAGAATAGCAGCTCTGCTGACAGATGAAACACAAGAATTTGCTTTGATAAAGGTGGAAAAAAACCCAAAGCAAAACAAAACCAAAACTTTTTTTACAAAGAAAGAAATAATTAGAGTTAGCAGATGTGATCAGAATATTCACTGGCAGCACAAACATTTGGATTGCATTACCATTTTGTGTAGTTTATGATGTTATCAGCCTAATGCTATGCCTGGCTGTAACCAAGGCATGCACTCACAGTTGCAGGAAACAGCCCATGTGCTGCTCAGCAGAGCTTTAAATATTCATCTACATCAGTGGACACTTCACTTACAAGCAATTTCTTTAAACATACCAGGAGCACTGTGATGTGCCTGTGAATATTTAAACATACCAGGAGCACTGTGATGTGCCTGTGAATAGAATGATCGGGGCTAGGGGAAAAGGTGAGGAAGTAATAATAGCACAGCAGACACTTTGCTTTCCACCAGCTGTCAGTGCAAACACTTCTTCCAGGAGAGATAACTTTAAGTGTTCAAAGGGAGCAGCATCCACCAGTCAGGTGCAAACAGCCACCAGAGCTAGTAAAAGATCATTTTTAACATATTTGTCCACATTTTGGTCAATGAAGAATACATTATATAAAGAAAGTTCGTTTCACTACTTCTTTATATATAGTGACCTACATCTATACCACACTAAAATAAAAGCTTTTAAAACTTTTTAACATTCATTTGGATATATTCTTAGAATCAGTTTCTTAATGTGAAAAGCTGTGGCTTTGCTAAGCTGAAAGTGTCCAGTTTGTCACATCCTCCTGCCATCCACACTCATGCTAAGCAAATAAATAGGTCTTAGCTAAGGGCAGATTCTGCCTCACTTACTCATATCGGAATAAATTAGTTTCTCACGAAATAAGCTGTAACTCACATCAGATAAAACCTTAGTCTGTAAGGAGCTATTTTTAAGTGTGAATAAGGACAGTAATTTTAGCCCTTTAGTTCATCATACTCGTGGTCCTGCCTTCACATCCCGTTTCTGCTCTGCAGAACCCCCGGAGACAGCGGTGCTCGAGTGCCCGTGTACAACTGCACCAGGGCTGGAGCTGCTTCACCCTGTCTGTACAGCACCTGGCACAAGTTACAATACAAACAACAACAACAACAACGTGGCATGGATTAGGAAATTGTTTATTTCCTAACACTTGGAAGGAGATTAGGAAAATTATGTGACTGCCATTAAAGCGCATGCTGCAATAGCAGGCACTGATTTACAGCTTGTCAGCTGAAACCTCCTATCCCAAACGTACATTTCCAGCAGAATGTGCAACGTGTACCTCAACCCGAGCCATCCTTGCCCGTGTGTGATGTGCATTTTTCATGTCTATAAGCTCCAAATGAGCCACAGAGCATATACACACAGGGCAACGTGCCTTTCCAACTCTAGCACAGAGCAAAGGCTTCTTTACACACATTTTCAAATCTATCCAAACTACCTCCATTTACACTTGAGTTCTGGGATTCTTGGTTTGTAGCAAAAGGCACGTCTTGATTCCTAGGATGAAACTGTGTTTTCTTTTAATTTAACATAAAATCTATTGAGGCTTGCAGTGTCTGACTTCCTTCACTAGAAAAGACAGTCAGCTGGGTGGTACCTGGATCTCACAGGTGTCAGGTACCTGTGAGTAGCTGTTATGATCAAATACACAGCAGTATCTACACAGAACCTGGGGAGCCCAACACACTGTGGAGCTTAAAATAGGTCCAAGGCATATAATAAGCATGTTGATGCCAGCACTAATGGGGAGATTAAGGAAAGGACTTGTGTTTTTTATCACTAACTTTCATCTTAGCATCACCTGTACACACCCAAGCTAAATCACCTTATTGCATGGACTTTACACTGACGTCTCCTGGTAACAAGAAAGTGTTGTTCAGAGTTTTTGGGTCTTATCAGGGTAGATGTTCTAAGTACTGTGTACTTTTTCAGGCATCACCAGTTCATAAGCTGAAAAGAAACGACCTAGGCCCTAATGCAAGGCCAAAACACGAAGCCAAAGCAGTAAAATAACCTTGAGAACAAATCAAATTATTTCAAAGTTGCAGACACTTGTATCTAGGCAAACATTCACCTCATGCAAATGCTTCCCAGTTCAGATTAAGTTCTGTTCCTATCATCTGTCATGGGAAGCAAAAGTGATCCGTCACATGATTTTAATTTGTTGGTTAATAAAATACAAGGTTATTTATTTCAGTACAAGTACTTCTGAGCTATGCCAAGAGAGCCATTCCCAAAGGCAGCTGGAGGTACTCCTTGTCACTCACGTCAAAACTGCAGGACAGCTACTGGCTGTTGGGAAGAGGGAAGGAAAAATATGATGCAAGGACATATTATAACCAGGTTTGGGGCTGGAAAAGTTTAAGAAAAAAAAATAAATCGTGAGTCCAAATGGAAAGAAAGCTGAAGGAGGAGAGAAAAGTAGGTGCGCAAGCAGAGGGCAAGGAGCCACATCTCCTCTTGCATCACCCAACACCAGCTGTGACCTGCACCCACACCTCGCCAGCAAACTGAGGCCTGGGCATCCCTGTCATGACACACAGAGAGAAAGTTTCCAAACACGTTTGTTCCCAGTTCAGGAAGACAATGGGCACCACATGGAGAAATACTTAACCCTTGCCCTCTATCAAATTTCACTGTAGAAAATAAGTTACAGCTATGCTTCGGCAGAGGCTTTCCAATCTGTCAGCATCCCAGAAGGAGGACGCCTTCTTTCTGCCACACTCCTCCTCAGGGTGATTTATTCAGCCTGTGATTTGTGTGGCTGAGAGCTGGAAGTGGCAACCAGCAACCCCAGGTGCAGAGATGCACCAGCTGCAGCACAGATCCTTCTAACACTGGTATGAGACGGCTTCCTACTGCGGACAACATTTCTAATTACTTTAAAAGCACTCCAAGCTGCCAAACCACAGCAGAAAAGGCTGCCTCAGTCTTCCTTAATTCAGATGGAAGACCAGAACATCAGGATCTAGAAGGAAATAACCCTCCCAGCCAACCAAAACCCCCATGAGTTGGGAGCAGAGCACAGCCAAGACAGAGCTGGAGGAAACGAAACAAGGCAACTTCTTCATCCTGATTTCTCAAGTAATTTAATTTTAAGCAACCTGACTCCATACATGTTTTAGAACAATATTTTCCATTTTTTAATTAAGATCATGACTGTAAGTTGAAATTGCTTCCAGTAACATAAAACTGTTTTATAAATGCTCAGCATCCACTCCAACATCTTGTGCCTCGTTAGGAAAACTGCTGGCACACACAACACCTTAAGCCAGTGGCATAAGAACAAACGGGTTGATGTTGTGTTTTGATGTTGTCTGTGTGACAAATTTAGAATCTGCTGTTCCACATCACTTAAGGAATACAATCCTAATGAGTCATCTCAAATGCTCTACATAAGGCAGAATGAGGATAAAAATTCCAGTACCTCGTCTGTATATGTAAGCAGTATAAGCAAGGTGAATCCTCAAAATGAAATCACAGGCTCAAGAACCAATGTTGACACTGCTAGGAACAACAATTCACATCTAATGACATAAAACAGATTCAAATAATAAAAAAACAAACCCACAAGCAAAAAGCAAATCAACAGGTTAATTAAGACTGTCTATAGTTCTTGTGAAAATTAAGATGGATCTTCCAACTTACTGTTATTTTAAAAGACCAAAACAAATCAAAACACAACCATACTTCCAACCTTACAGTCAATCCCTGTGAAAGCACTGTTGTGGGACAGTTAAGATTTATAAGAAGCTGATTGAAAAAAAAATCCATGTGTCTGAAAACTTGGTTTTCTTACATTTCACAGTTGAAAGTTTTCAGGAGGAGAATAATCCCTTTTAAAAACGCAACAAGACAAAACAACAAACAAAACAAAAATTCAAATGAAGAACTTGGCCACCATCACCACTTGCTTTCCTGAGTCAGATATAATTTTGTGGGAATATTTTCATCTTTGAAATCTCTGCCTTATCTGTAAACTGTTAAGAAAAGACAACCAATGTGTTTTTACAATGGTAACATAAGTTATAAAGAGGACAAGAGCACAGCTCTTGGGAAGCTTTCATCCTTAGAGTACTGGTATATTGGAACCTAAACAAGTAAAGAAAACACCTGTCTGCAAAGACTGTGCCTACGAGAATGCTCCAGACCACATTCACCACAAGCAGGTTGTTGATATTTACAGTGAACAGCCATCAAAAAATCTGAGAAACAAGAGACAGACGCTTTGGGTTTGATGCTTTGCAACACAAAACTTTTACCTGCTCTCACGTCATCGCGGTGCAAACACAGTTCGCTGACCTACTTACACTGCAGGGTGTCAGGAGCCAGACTGCAGGAGACAAGAGGGAGACACTTGTGTTTTGGAAAGGAGCTGTCTTCCCAAATTAATGATTTTGCTCCAGATTAGCCATAAGGGCTGGTCTACACATGCTTTGCCAGTATTGCCACACTAGCAAACTTTAATACTCAAGTAGCAAAGCCATCCTTCCAAACCAAAGGGCAATAAAACTGGGGTTTGATGATTTATCCTTTACCTGCACCAGTGTTTTGGCCTTCTTCAGAGAGCATCGGCATTTTAAAATGAAGTTGGACCTCCAACAAATGTTTCCAGCAAAGACATGCACCAAACCTAAAACATGCTCACAAGGATGACTCAGTCCCAAAAATGGCAAATGAGTACTTGGAGATTTTGCATCACTAAGGAGAAAACAAAAAAATCTGCTTTTGATGCAAACATAAGGTCAATTTAGTCTCCTGGTCTGGGCTTCCTTATGTAGGTTTGAGTCTTTAAAGTACAAGCTTTCCATGGTAAATCTAATTAAGTCCTACTTAGGACTGACCATCTTAATGGTGAAGTTTTTCATTTGTCTGCCTTTATCCCTGCAAAGTTTTCTCCCATAAAGGCTGCTCTTTCTACGTGCAAAAAAACCCCTTAATAATCACATTATTAAACAGGTCAGACATAAAAACATGATGCAGCAGTTCACTCCACCCACCGCCATCCTCCAAAAAGGTATTTTACAACCAAATCAGAAGGTTTCCTTTGAGGTCGCACCCTGGCCTTTAGCACCACACATAAAAGCCAGTCTTCACCACACCCTGCAAAGGGTGCCAGCTCTCAGAGGATTTTGGCTATGCCTCTCCTATGTCTCTCCTATGCCTCTCTCCTTAAGATTTTCTGTAAGTCCAACTTCAGATCTCAAGACAAAGGAGTCCATATAACAGCTCAGCAAAAAAACTTGCAGAAGTTACTTTGTTTGCTTTAAGAGAAACAAAACCTAGGACATTCAACTTAACTTTTTCAACTATTGAAAAGTTTAAGTCAGGCAAAAATGTGGCTTCCCTCCCTTCCATAAGAAAGGGAACAGGGCAATTCCTTCAGCAGCAGCACAGGGGACATGTACAGTGCTCATGGGCTTTGGTCAATGAAGAGCTTGTTTACCATGAAAATCTAAAATCTGAAATTACCCTGATTGCACTGAGCTCATCCAGAGCTAGATTGTAATCTAAATTGGAAATCTACCCTCAACCAGAGTGTCTTGCCTAAACATGTGAGTTAGCCCTAAGTAGACAGAACACACACTCAACAACTGTGCCCAAGGACGGACCCTGGGAGTTCTCAGCAGCACCAAGGACCTGATACTTCATTTTACTTTGGCTTTCTTTGGCCAACATGGAAAACAACTGAGCAACTGCACAAGCTGAGCTTGCCAACAAGTCAAACACAAGCAATGCAGATGAGCTGCTGGGCACCTGTGGTTCCTGCACCCCGTGTGTGGCATGAAGCACAGCTCAGGCTCATGTGTGATGTGGTGGAGTGCACCTGGTCCAGCAGGCAGCTGTTCATCTGTGATGGACCTTCCTGTGATAGAAACACCTGACACTGGGCTTAGAAAGGTGGTTTGGGTCTGGTTTTTTTCTGCTCCATTTGACGCTCCAGTCCACTCACTGAACTGACAATTCCCAGCAGTGTTAGACTTTCTAGGCAGCAGTTTGTAACCAGCACTTCCTCAGAAAAACAAGGGAAGACATTTTTGAAATAGAGTTTTAAGCCTTGAAATGAAGAGTGTCTTACTTTAAATATGTCTACTTTCAAATTAACTCTGCTTTTAAACTTGCTAAAAATGCTTTTTTAGAAGAAACAAGTACAGTGCCATACCCATGCTGCAAAATTTGCTGTTAAATATATTTAAGAAATGCAATGCTGTGTAGCATGTGTCTAATAATCCAAATACTCCTGTAACTTGCTAATATTACTATTTAAAAAACACCAGTAGATCTGCTGGGAAAACTTGGATTAACCAGGTTTTTATACCTCACTTATCCTTACAGGACATGGGAGAAATAAGCAACAGAGTCAGAGAAAGATTTTCATAATTGCTGGTATGTATGAAGTCAAATGGACAAAATTACAAGTGCATGAGTAGTGTTGTGGAACAGCTGGAAGATGTTTAGAATCCAACTGAGGGAAGCGCCGGAATTCTGGATGTGCCCAGAGCAGCAAAACACAGATCTGCAAGACTTTCACAGAAAGCAATGACACAGCCAAGAGGAAAAAGGAACCAGGAACACGGATTTCATCAGCACAGGAGTCTCCAACCCAGAGCACTCACCATGTCCATAAACAAGAGCTGCACCAGGCAGCCCACATCATCCAGGGGATGTAAACCAACGTGCCTGAGGACATAAAACAGCCACTAACCACATGGTATTAAGGACATATTTCTTTGATAGGCAACAAGGAATTTCAGAGCTGTGCATAAGTAGCGATTTATTTTGGATTTTTTGGAAATATTAAGCCATGGCAAAGATAAAATATGAGAGGCAAAGACAGGAGTGGAGACTCCCCTGTGCATGGGCAGCACTACATTGGTACTCAGTACCAGCAAAGAGAGAAACTTCTGTACAATATTCAGAATAAGAATCTGAACAGCGTGAAAAAACGAATCCTTTCAAACCATTAGTTACCATTCATATTTGTCAGTCCACACCAGGAAGAAGTTCCTTTAGTAACTGCAGCTGAGACCAACACAAACAAAACAGGTTCAAAGAATTAAAAAAACCACCACCAAAAAAAACAAAACACAAATCAAGCATTTCAAACTCATCAGCTCCAGACACATCAGCAACTTCAGCACAGCTCTGTTCCAGCCACAAAATACATTCTAAATCAAGCAAAAAAAAAAAAAAAGAAAAAAGGGAAAAAAAAAGAAAAAAAAAAAAAAGGTTCTTTTAATACTAAAAGTTTTGCCAAACAAGGCAATTAACGCAAGTGTAAAGGCAACCTACAGAGTATAAATTACCCAGACATCCCAAGCAGCCCCATCCTGCCACACCTTCCATCCCAACTCGCCTCCTGTGTCAGGCACGCAGATGAGCTGCGCGTCTCCAGGTACAAAGAAAGGACAAGAAATTTCATCTCTAGTTCTCCTGGGTAAACAAGATGCTATGATTCCCAGTTCTCCCTTTGCCTGACGTGTAGCAGCAGCCCAACTGTATTTTTTTACTATTTTGGGCTGGGTAAGAGCCTTATGGCTTCTTCCCTTGAGGCGATCTCTAGGGGCTTGTTGGAGCAGGAATATAATTAACAACTCCCCATTCAAGCCTGGTATAGTGACTTCTAAATCCCTGTTTAAACCATAAACTTTTAACATACCTTTATCACTGTTGCCCCTCAACTGCTTATGCAAACATAACATGCATGTAGGCACTTCTGAGTTGTGCCAGGCAGAGAGTTTCTGGCCAAGGCAACTATTTTGATTTATTGCCTCTCAAAGTTGCAGAGACTTTACAACTCGGCTACCACTAAAACATAATAGGTAGCATTCCAATTTAATTTTTTAAAAATCAAAACCAAAACAAAACTATGCCTAATTTAAAAAACAGCTTACTAAGTCTGGAAGCAAATTCTGGCCTGATCTTTTCCTGACTTCCTACTGCCAGGGCAGACTCCAAAGCTCCCAGGAGACTGCCAGAAACAAACTTCTCAAAAGCAACCTTGAAGACAACAATGGCTTTAGAGCCCTCCTTGACAGTGCAGTTACCACAACACTGCCCTGCACACCCAGTGAAGAGGGAACAAGCCCTGGCATAAGTACAGCATGATTTGGCTAAAGCAGAACTCGGGAGCATGGGGTTCTGACAACCAAACAGCTCCCAGCTCCAGCTGCCATTTGTGCTCCTGACTTCGATACTTGTCCCAAAATGAAAAAAAGTTTTAAAACACTACAAAAGATCTCTATAAATGTCAGCAAAAACCAAACAGGTACCAGGAAATAAGCAGCAGAAGCTACTGGCATGTGTTGGCTCCTACTTGACCTTGCTCTACAATATTCATTGTCCAACAGGTGTAACAAGAAGTGCCCAGTCGCACCTCCAGGGTGCAGGAGGGACATCCCATCCCACCTCCCGCTCCAGCACTCACAGATGCTCCCAGACACACTCACACAGGGATGGAGTCTCAGCAGGCTCCCCTCGTGACAACTGCAAATGCTCCAAGTGCCAGCACACAGAGGAAAGGGCAGGAGGTCAGTGATGGGGGGCACATCCCGCCACATCTCCATGGAAATCTATTTCAGCATTGGCCGTGGCTGGCAGGGTCTTACAAGGTCTGCAGGGTTTTAGGGATGTCAGAAGGTTGAACAGGACAAGTGAGAAGATGTTAATGCTGTCAGGTTACTTTTGACCAAAACCCATTTGCAAGCAGTACAGCTATTTATAAGTACATAAAAATAACGTGAACTTAACCTTACATTTACACTCTTGTTTAGTTGTATTACGCTCATCTGAACAAAGATTTAAATATGATTACTGGTCCATTACTGAGTTTGAAAAGCCTTGGGGAACAGTATAGAACACATACAGCCATCTGTAATCTGCTCACGTAGACGCGTGAAAATCAAAGACAAAACTTGCTGAGGTAACAAAAATGTCTTAATTCAATTTGTAATGCAGCAGCACGATCCCTGCGTAACAACATCCAATTTGTCTAAGAATGTGGGCTCAAATATCCTCTTTGTTCAGGTAGTTCCCACGTGCTCCCTGTGATCCACGCAAGCAGACAGTAAGCGAGCAAAATATAAAGAGCTGCAAGTTTCAGCTGGCCAGGAACGACTCATGCCAGACAGTGACAGATCTGTTCGGATGGGAACATCTGCTGCTACTGCTGAGGATACCAGGAATGCTCGGACCCAATCTATCCTATAAAAGGTTGGTGGATCTATGCCACAGCTCAGGCCAAACTTACTAGTGCAAGCGTGGTTTGTTCGGGTAAAAGCCCTCTTATGCCACCGTAATTTACACCAGGCTCTCAAATTAAATAAATTAAACCATGGCAATGGATCTACATTAAGGTAATTGCCAGGACAAAGAGTGCTACAAACAAAAGTGCAGGTTTTTGGCTGATTTGTTACAGAAGAGAAAACCAAGAGCTAACCTGGCTTGATTAAAACTGCTCTGGGATGCACAGCAACATAACCTTAGGCCAAACCACACTTTGTCCTGTGGCGGTTTCTTCCTGAAGAACCCTCCTTTTCTCAGGCTCAGGAACATACCACGAGATATTAGAGATATGCAGGGAGACTTCTGTGCTTTGTAAATGGCAGGATTTGCTCCAAGGGCACACAGAGGGATTAGATAAACCTGTACATATAAGAGAATTCTGTAGGAATTCACACAACAACCCCAGACCTCGCTGCCCTAAGAGAGCTACAAACCACTTGGCATTAAGCAGTTGAGGCAAGACCTCAAGAATCAAACTACCACAAAAATTAGAATTCTTCCTGGTCCCACAGACTGAAAATTTGAAAATGAAACAGGCCTCTTTTATTTTTCTGTACTTGCAGAAGCCCCCTGTGGATCAGGCAGGCAGGTGGGACCCATGACACCAATAACACTTCCATGTGTTTCTTTCTGTGCCCCTTCATGCCTTTTGTCCTCTCCCCACTGAAGCTGCTATGTTTGAGCTGCATGGATAATCCAGTTGCCAAATAACTAGTGGGAAAACACATCACTATAATTTACAAGTGTCCTACTCATAACCAGTCAGCCAAACAGCTCCCATGCAAAACTAAAAAACAGGTAACGCTCCTCTCTCTGCGGCTGCACAAATCCTTCAGCACACACAGACTCTGCTCACACCCAACCACCCCCTCACAAAGTCCATGCCTACTTATTTTCCTACTCACACCCTAAACTAGGCATTCATGCAAACCCTACAGTTTCTGAACTCGCCCACCAACTTGCCCACAGCCACAGCACGTAATGACACAGCCAGACACTGAAAACATCACATCAACTCAAACTTCCACTGCTTCACTTCAAGTTTCACTTAAACGCTTATTTTTATTCCAAGTTTTGCTTCTGAAATTACTTAATGGATTTTTCTGAGCTTTATATTGGAATTTTTCAAATGAGAGCAACCTGAATCAATTGGCATTTGGAGACTGTAACAGCCTGTAGTACCAGAGCTTTGGAATCAGCTACCTTTTAAATACAGGGGCAGGAAATTCTTGTGTCTCCTGCAATAACTGCTTATGTAGAGGCCTAAACTGATTTTCTTTGAAAAACCAACACTCAAAAGAAATGGGACTTGCACAGACTAGGTACAAGGTGGAGATTAATTTCATCTCCAAAAAGAGCCACTGAAACATTACCCTTGGCTGGAAACACAGTGCTCCAACATTGGCAACCTACCTGACCAATTCTACCCAATGTGAAGAGCAGCTGGGCTAAGAGAGAGATCCTGGAGTGATAAAAAGAAGAGAGACAGGCAGCAAGTAAAAATTAGGTTCTGCAAAGGTGGGTAATAAATATGTGTATCCCAATGTGCCGTACAAGAACTAGGTACATGTATTTTTGGCTCTCTACATCTTGAAAGCCCAAGGAGAAGACATGAGTAAGCTTTAAAAAAAAAAAAACAAAACCCCACACTTAATCATATTCATATATTAATGCATGTAACCTACTTTCACACATAGTTAATGAGTTCCTTCATGAGATTTGAACCTGAACAATTTGAAGTTTAAAAAAACCACAACTCTAATGACTACAAGTTTAGTTGCTAATGTAGTTGTGTCTGGAGCTCTTATTCCTCACACACGCTTAACCCATATTTCCCCAGTACATTTTTCAGAGATTAACAAAATGCAATACTTAAAGCTGAAATTCTGTAAAAAGGCACTTCTCCATAGGATAATCTACAGTATCTTTTAATCAAGCATTTTTTTCACAGTAAAAAACCTGACATTTCCTGTAAACTCATCCTGCTGTAACAGCAGAGCAGCAGTTTTTCCAAGGACATGACCTCTTACCACCTACAGCAACTCTTCTGAAACTTAATGTCAGGCATATGGTCATCTAAAATATGATGGCCAATGACCTTAAAAAGCATTCAGGCATTTTGAAGAGTATGAATCAATGGCTCATTTCTATTTCACATATTTGATTTCTTTCAGCACAGTCTTCCAAACCTGCTTCTCAAGACAAGCAGTGACAAAAAATTATTAATAATACATAGGCTCCACCATGTCTTTTTTGCAAATTCTTGATGATCTTCCTTCGCTATGTATTTTATTTCATTTTATATCTCAGCTCTGCTAGCTCAGTCGGTGCAGAGAACTGTTTCTCTAAGTCTGTGCATGATCACTGCCATTTAAGTTATTCATAGTCTGATATTCTATTTATTTTTAGTTTATTTTTCTACTTGAGCATGTTGAAGTTGTACTACAATGGTCACCCAAAATACCGTATTGCCTAACAGCAGATGATATGACACTGCAGAAGGTTCCATTTTTTTCGGACTGTAGCATAAAGAATTCCCATCCTCACCTAGCACAAAAACGCAAATTTTATGACAACCTCACAGGAAGCAGCAGCTGGAAGAAATGCCTGAACAGTACAAAAAGTCTGCTACAGATTTATGATAATCCTGTGTTTAAATAGTACTGAAGGTCGGATCCTACTTTACACATGAAGACAAAACAAATGTCTTTACTACCTACAAATGAGTGGACTTGAAAACCCTTTGAAATTAACCACTCGTATGTTTTGTTTACCCGCTCTGACATGCAGATGTGTACCATAACATCTCGTGTCACTGGACCTGCCAGCGCTGAGTGCGATGGGGTTCAGACTGGTGTCAGCAGGACTTCCCATGACCTGGGTTTCCCTGCACGCACAGCCCAGGAGCAGCTGTTTGCCAGGCACCTCAGAAACCATGACTGTGCTAATGCAGCTCGTCCTCCCCAGCACTCGCTGTCAAGTGGCACAGTTCTGACTGCACATGCCGGTGACAGCCCTGCCAAGAGCTGCCAGCGATCCTGGCATGGCCAGGCTTTGTCCCTCTGGCAATTTCCGAGTGATGCTCTTAGATGTGGGGGTACAAGCGATGGGAAGACAAAGCTGTCTTTTTATTTTTTAATTTAGAAGCCGATGTACTTCAGAACCCATGACCACCACCTGGAGCCCTGTCTTGCTAAAAGACATTAAGGAGGAAAAAAATGATGCTGAAGTGCTGACTCGGTGCGGCCGAGGGACACACACAGCCCAGCACCTCACAATGCCCCTGGGATGCTGCCCCTCGGCCGGACACCTCCCTCACCATCCTCACAGTTCGCTCTTCAGGGGGTACTTGTTCACACCAGGCACTTGGCAGCAATTAAGTTGTTGGGGGGATTTTTTCCCTGGTGCGTGACACAGCCTCTCAGAGCTGGGAAGAGCAGCGGTGCGATGCCGAGAACACGGCGGCTCCTGCGGAGGGTCCGGCGGCACCGGCCGGAGGCAGGGAAGGAGGGAAGGAGGGAAGGAGGGAAGGAGGGAAGGAGGTGGCCCAGCCGCTGCTCCCACAGAATCACGGACTAGCTGGGGTTGTAAGGGACCTCTGGAGATCACCCAGTCCAGCCCCTCTGCCAAGGCAGGGTCACCTGGAGCAGGTGACACAGGAACGCGTCCAGCTGGGGTTTGAATGTCTCCGGAGAGGGAGACTCCACACCCTCCCTGGGCACTCGAGCCAACTCCGGGCCGAGACGCACCCGGGGTCCGCAGACTCCCCGCCGGCCTTCCCTGACTCCTTCGTCCTCACACGCCGCGGATCCCGCTCCTTACATAACCCCGGCCCCTCCCGGAGCGCGGCCCCTCCGAGCGCCCGCCGGGGGCTGCGGGCCCGGCCGTACCTGATGTAGGGGCTGGCGGCCGCCAGGATGTTCTTCTGCACCGGGATCTCCTCGCCCTCCAGCACCAGGTGCGCGTCGCAGAACCGCGTCTCCTCCCGGAACGAGCTGAGCGCCCGCAGCAGCCGCGCCGGGTGCTGCGGGTCCGACACGGCGCTCGGGCCCGACATGGTGCTGCTGCCGCCGCCGAGCCGGGCCGGGCCGGGCCGGCTCAGTCCCTGCCCTCACACCATGGCTGAGCGCCCGCCCGCCGCTGACATCATCTCCCGGCATCATCTCCCCGCGCCGCCCCGCGGGGGCGGC
>VWPU01014444.1:0-259594 GCA_013398955.1 Callaeas wilsoni | reverse complement strand
AAGAAGAACTCCTCAAACCCCTAGATTCTGAAAGGAAAAATTCAGGCTTAAAAACCATAGCTCTCTTTCAAGTGATTTCTCTTACTGATTTTCACCCCAGTGCTCAGTCTGTTTCACAAAACCAGAGTGCACCAATTGGAAAGAATACCTCAGAGGGTTTTTTTTGTTTTATTGTCATTTTCTTGTGTTACTTCTTTTTGAGAAAGCATTAATAGACCCTGCACCACTTGACTAACATGTCCAAGGCTGGAACAGTAACCATTCTAACATCATGAGACTCCTGCTGTTGCTAGCAGATGTCTGTTGCAATGATAACACAACAGAAGAAACAAGTGCAGTGCAAAAATATTTTGGATCAGAGGCTGAATGTCTGATAATTAGAAAAATCTGGAAATGTAAGTCAGGATGCCTGAGTCACACTGCATTGGGAATGTCTACATTGTCTGTCAGCAGATACATATTAACTGCTCTCCAAAAGCAGCAGATAGATAATAAAGTACTACTTTCCCTTACACCTTATTTTCGTTAGACTGAGCAATCTTGCAAATGAAGTAAATGGCATATGTCCACTTCAGACTTGAGCATGTCTGGTTTATCTGCTGGTTTGTCATGTATGGAGTTTATCCATTTCTCAGATCAGGGATTGAAAGTCAAAGCCATGTTTCAACCATGACTGAATAGATTTTAAAGAATAACGGACTGATGCCAGGAGTTATCAACCAAGATGTGTATACAATTATAAACTGATATAATAGCCCTTTGATGATCCATGCAGAAATTGATTTCTAGATCCCTTGAATAGAAAAAAAAGAAAAAGAAAAAAAAAGACAAGTAATAATTTGGAAAACTCCAGAAAAACAACTACCCCAGCTTTTGCTAGGCTACAATTCCCCTTCCAGGTCAGCACAAACATTCAGCTTTTTTAGCACAGTGAGGCACAGTCTGGCCAGGAGAAGGCAAAGCTGCCTGCTGCAAAGAAAAAACTTCACAGTCCCAAATGCTTGTTGGTGAATTAACCCCTTCTTCTATGACCAAGTAAATTGTCAGTGGCCTTGTCTAATTTGCAGCAGCCTAACTGGAATGGACACTAGGGCCAAGGAGCAGAATTACAGTTCACTGGTGCCATGTCCTTCTTTGTTTCCTTCTTATGTAAGAAAGTTCTTTGGTATTTTATTGGGTTTTGGGGTTATTTTAATCAGGAGAAGTATATTTCCAGGCATCCTTTTCATTTCTCTCAAATTGTCAGTTACTCTTCCTCTGCTATCTGTAACTGCCAAAATCCCCCAGACCAATTGTAGGGATTTTAGGAGTTCTTTTGTTTTGTTTTGTTTTTTCCTTCATAAGGAATTTTCCCCATAGTGTTGCTAACGGGCCATAATGACTGGACACTTAACAGACAAAAGAAGTTATCAGCTCAGGGGAAGGTGCCGATGGCTTCTCTCTCCTTACCTGAGGTTTCCCAGGTAGGAGATTGGAGACTGGAAAAAGAGTAGGGTTGGGGCCAGCCCCTGGTTCTCGCTCTCTTGCTCTCAGCTGGGGGAGAGGGACGGTCGGTGTGGGCTTCCGAGCAGAGGTTCAGAGATGCAGCGAGGTAGGAGTCCAGAGCGAGGAATGAATTATTTATTAAATTTACAATACCATTTATATATTCTAGTTCCATAAAGCAATTGAACAGTGTTCACACTTCTCCTAGGGTGATTGGTCAAAGTCTCAGACACCCACTTAGAAATGTTTTTTCCTAATATAATGTACACAAGGTCAGAAGATACCAGATATGAATGCTATTTACAAAAACCCTATCTATTGTCTACATAGCTTACACAGCAAAGGAAAAGTTCTCACAGAATGAATGCAAGAAGAGAAAATTTCCCTGCTAACAGCATTTCAGCATCCACAGGTTGAAGCTGTTTGGAGAGGAGAGTTCGCGGCTGTCACCGTGGTCCAGCCTGGTCCTGCTTCTTGTGCCGTGGGGTAAGCCTCTGCTCATAAGAGAGGCCTTCTAAACTGGGACCTTACTAACACCCACTTCACTAAGGGAGGGACTCTTTACCATCTGCCTGGGTGCCCAATCCTGCCTCTCTCTGCCTTCCTTGGAGCTGGGCTGCCGCTGCCCTGCCTCACTGCTTCTTCAGCGCTGCTCGCAGCCTTCACTACTCTGTAGTTTCGCACCTCCTGCCTGCTGAGACCTCTCGGGGATTTTCCCACTGCAGCTCCGGAGTGTGATACATCTCCTCCACCACCCCGGGATTTTTGCTCCTCTCTGCCGTCCCAGCTTGCTGCCAGAGCGCCCCTGCCAGCTGTGATTGGCCCAGCGCCAAAGGGGAAAGTGCCTGTGACCGAGACGGCCATCACTGAGTTTGTGGTTCTGTTTTGTTGTTAATGCCAAGGTTGTTGTTGGTTTTGCCTTATTAGATATACTAGTAAAGAACTGTTATTCCTGTTCTCATATCTTTGCCTGAGAGCCCCTTAATTTCAAAATTATAACAATTCGGAGGGAAGGGGTCCACATTTTCCATCGCAAGGAAGACTTCTGCCTTCCTTAGCAGACACCTGTCTCTCAAACCAAGACACCAACGTGGAGGTAAAGATCATAGAAAGAGACCATAGGGAATGTACAAGGAAATGGGAAGGGGAACAAAAGCAAACTAGAGGAGGTGCCAGTCTCTGCGAGCCTCAACTGATAGGCAGTTTGTGTTTGTATGGGTGTTCAGCCCCTTAGAAGAAGGATCTGACCCTTCTGCCGTCCAAGCATGCTCTGCCCCCTGGTCACTTTGACAGTGGACTCAGTAAGAAGCAAAGCAGAAAATCAATGACCTTCAACAATATACTTCCAGAGGGCAAAAAGGGGAATGAGTAATTTAGGATGTGTGTCCTCCATTTTGATACCCTGGCCTTATATTTAGATACATTGTTTTAAACTAGAAATCCTAGTCTTGGGTAATTTGGTTACCATCAGAAATGCAGTCCTGGGGTATGTGCTCTTTGGATGTGACTGTTTTCTCCCACAGTACAGTACCCAGAGCATTCCCTCAGCTGCCTGAGGCCAAGCAGTCTGAGCAATGAGATATTACCTTACTTTAAAAAGAAAAAAAACTGTTTTAAAAAAAGAAAGAAAAGTCCTACCTGGTGTTCACACCTGCTGACATGGTGTGGTTTGCTGTTGTGGTCCCTTTATGGCCTTGGTCACTTCGACTCATCTGTGGGGCTGTCATAGGCCTGGCAAAGAGAAGGTAACAGCACACTACACATTAAATCTAACAAGCACACAGAAATTCTGCTTTTGCTCTGAAAACTGGCATTAATTTTACCAAGTCTATAACTCAACCATTACTCAAGCTAAGTTGCATGTTGTGGCCTCTTGTGCATTCCCTCTCTCTGCATGGACAACCAAATGCAGGCTCAGCCCCTTGGCCCATGTATGTTACCTGGTGAGAACTTCTACACTGTACAAGAGGGCCTGCAAAGAGGTGGCAAGGGCACCCATAGAAGCAATCTCCTCACGAGCTGCTGTTCCAGTGTCCACTTGAGAGGTCTGTTGTTTCAATTTTTGCAAGTAACAGGGAACCAGGGCTTCCAAGACCATCAGCATCTGGAGGCTGGAAAAATAACAATACTTGGTCTTTTTTTATTTTGTCATTCCTGAACTCACATTAGGTAGAGGCTTAGGTTTCTATCTGAAGACCCTGGATCTGTCACTAGGTGTATGGTTTCATTGCTTCTCACTAGAAGTCTTGAGCCAAAGAAACAATTGGATTAGGAACTTCAGGGGGAAACTAAATGATGCATGAAACAATAATAATAATAAAACCCCCTGAACTTTCTGGTATCTTCCAAATATGTCATCCACTTGCTAACAAGCATTTTCCCTTCCAAAGACTCTTTTATTCTCTGATTTCCTTTTGCAAACTACCATTTGTACTTCAATAAATTTATCTCCGCTTTCTCTGTTATCTTCCTGTTATCTCCAGCTGCCTGGTTCTCCCCCTCCAGTTCCCTCTCCATTGCTCCTCTGATGACAGAAATCAACAGGATGTGGTGTGATCCCCACGGGGAAACATGGCTTACACGTTGCTGCTCTGGCTGCCATCCAGCTTAGTGCTGCACCAGCAGCTGGCAGGATTTGGAGCTAGTGCCCTAGGAAAGGGTGACAGGCAGAGGCTTGGCCTCAGAGAAGCCCCATACTTGGAATGCATTTCTATGTCCTCTGCCTCCATTTGCCAGCCTTGCTTTCACATACCAAATGCAGCTTTTATGCCTTTTCTGAGTCTGCACAAATCAAGACAACAGATTATCACCTTCTGAATGACTCAGGAGCATAAGCCACCACTGTCACACACAGCTTGATGGCTTCACTGATGGAAAAGGTCAAGTCTTCATTCCCATAGCAGAAGTCTGAGGGAGTAAAGCAATATGAGAAGACTATCACACAGTCATACTAAGCATGAAAGGAAATAACACACTTCTTCCTTTTCCCCCTCTCCTACTGCTTGCTTTTCATGTTAACAATGCCCAATAGGCTCTTGGACAGATAAAAATCTGTCTCTATAAAAGAAACATATGCTGCACTCCTACTTGAACCCTACTGCCCAAGAACTCAGTAGGTGAGACAGCTCTCAGCAGGTCACTCACTGCTGAGCAAAAGGCCTACAGAGTCCTGTTTCAAGCATCACCCATGGAAAGCTAAGTCTTAAGCTCATACATGGCAAGGACACATGTCAAATTAATGATAATTTTTATTCTCCCTATGCTTTTCCTTAGATGTTCCAATCACACAAAAAATGATGCTGATGCACCACTGATGGCGGAAGATAGTTTTACTTCCCAAAAATCAAGCCCCTTTTATACTCATAGCCACATGGGTGCCAGCACAAAAGTGACTCTGTTTTGCTAGTGATTCCAGAAGAAGGTTTCAAAAGCATTTAAATCACATACTACAAATATCACTTTGGGCATAATTAGTTCCGGGCACTAAGAAACAAAAAAGAATAATATTTGTAAAAGAATAATATTTTTAATAGAACTATAGTCCTGTTTTCAGAAATAACTTTGTTATGCAGGAGCCCAAGTCAAAGTTAAGGTCCTAAAACATGTAAATCATAATTCTGATCTTCCTACGGAAGATACCAGATACACAATATACTCATCTACAGTCTCATCATCAACTCATACATGAGAATTTTCAGAGATGTTTTTAATAGCTCTCCACAGAAACCTCCAATATTGTATACAAATGTTTGGTACAATCCACAAAAGAAGAAATATCTTCCTTTTCTGTACCACTTTATATTAAAACTTTTTATATAGTTGTGCAGCATCATAAATAAAGCTTTATTATAAAGCTTTAACTCTAAGGCCAGACTGGCTTCACAGTGCATCAAGATAACTAGTATCTAAGAGAAGTGCAAATTTGGAAAACAAGTTGAAGATCCTTATAAAAATCAGCAAAAATCACAAAGCAGCCAAATTCTTAAATGCTGCATTGCATGGATAACTATGAGAGAACAAGAGACAGAATGTCCTGGATACACCATACAGCCATATATATTCTGCTTTATGGAAAATCAACACCCTCCCAGGAGGTTAGCACTGCCCAATGTCTGAATTGTATCCATCATCATGTACCAGTCACAGTCTGCCCACGGGAGAGGATGCTTTTGTTTCCTGCCTGTATGGAGCAGACCAGAGGATGACACTGATCTTGTCAGCATAATACAGTTTATTTAGGCATCTTTATTCTTCACTCACATGTTAAAATTCAAAATGCCACAGGCTAGTCTCAGACTAGAAGGCTTAAAGCAGAAAAAGTAGCTTTGGAATAAAATTAATTAATAATTCTCCTCCTGCAGAAAATATCAAAAGGATGATGGTGATAAAGCCAGTCTTAAAAGCCTCATGAGGCATAAGAAATAGCTAGGACTTTCCTGAAGAAGAGAAAGGGCTCTGAAGAAATTGTGTTGCATCAAATGTCTTTTGAACGAATAAACAATAAACCAGAATTACTGAATAAAGGGTGCTTTACTATTACCTAATGACTTGAGAGGCTTTTCTGCTTTCACCAGCTCTAGGATGTCCAAAATGTCTGGAGTATCTCCCTCCAAAGACTGCAGCAGGTCAAACAGGCACTGAGCTGACACTCCTTTGCTTGTTCCATTGTTTGTAGCATCCTGTTCCAACAAGAGACATTCACATCATCCCAGGAATCTTTATCTGGAGGTGGGGACAATCTTTGTTTTTGACAAGGGGTCCACATGGAATTCAAGAGCTCATTGCTTTCAACCAATAAGCCTTGCCTGACTTAACAGACTGATGTTACAGTGAGAGCATGATCTGAAAACTGCACACAGATTTTTGCTGTCCTGTGAAGGACAAAGATAGATGTGCTGACAGTGCCCCACTTCAAATTAAGGTTCCATTAACTTGCCTAAAATGTTAAAACATAATTAATGAATATTTCAAAACATGACTAATCTAGTCTTAGACTTCACATGTACTAAAACTTGGCATTAAGCTTTTAATTCCTATTGTTGGATTCTAAGAATGAATTTGCACTTAAAAAGTTATAAGTCATTATTGTCCTTTTATAATATATTTATAGAAAGAAATTTAAAGTGAGACCACATTTACTGGCCTGGACACCAGCAGCCCGCTATCTCAGCACCCTGCTCCATCAAGTGAAGCACAGAAGTGTGCAGAAACAAGTCAGGACCTGGTTCTGTGCAGCACTGAGTGTTCTCTCCTTGCGACCTCTGATAGGGGTGGCTGCACACAGAGGCCTACCCCCCAAGACAAGAGAATGGCTCTTACTCACAGGGAACTCTAGGAGAGGCGCCACACTAGCAAACAGCTGCAGGATAAAGGGCTTGCGGTGCAGGACGTAGAACTGGCGGCATGCAAACTCGATCGCCTGGCGCAGCTGGGGGTTGCTTTCATAGTCGGAATACACCTGAGCACATGGAAAAGGACATGGAGGCACTACTCCACTGGAAGAACTCTTCACATCTTGAGCCCAGATTGAATTAACTACAGCACTGTCATTCCTGATAGGTTTGTCTAACACACTTTTAAAGATGGAGACTGGACCACCTCCCTGGCAATGCAGTTCATGGACAAAATATCCTTAAGAAAATGTTTGCTTTTCATACTTGAACCTTCTTCACATTATTAGTCCAATATTTTTTGTCCTACATACCGAGGTCAATTCCTTCCCTCTCCTTCCTAAAAGCACTTTACTTATTAGAAGCCAGTTACTGCTTTCTTCCTGAATCTTCATATTTTTCAGTTAATTAAATCTTCCAGTCCTTTCTCACAAGACATATTTTCTACATAAACATCCCTGTTTTCCTGTAGTCTCTTGAGTTAACTGATGCTTTCTCTGAGCTGGATAGAGCCAGTACTTCCAGTCAGGACCACTCATGATGAAAGCAGAATTATTCCATGTGTTTCACAAGATACAAATCTGTATAGTCACCCCAGACTGGCATTTAAGATATTTTTCTCTTCTATCCTTCAGCAGAAGGATGCTGTTGATTCATGTTTGGCTTCAGATCTATAACTCCAACATTCTGTCCTGCAGAGGTGTCACTAATTCAGTTACTTTCCCTCCCATTCTCTGTGGCTGATGATTCAAAAGTAAGGTCTAAGCTGACCAAAACGGTGTGTTGGTTTGGGTTTTTTCTTTTATTCAGACTGCATCTCTAGTTTGTCATGATAATTTGTACTCCTACTCTGTCCACCAACACAGTGACAGTGCCACCTACTTTTAAAATATTTTAAGGTTTTTAGAGTGGCATTTCCTTCAGGGCTGACCATTGAACCATGCGGAGAATATGTTGCCAAAGACATGGGATTTGTTTCTCAGTTATGTAAACAGCATGAATTCCTAGGAACAACTTTTCTGTGTGAGACCTCTGCAGAGACTTCTCAGTGCCCTGGTAGGCTGAGGAAATTAGCATGGCTTTCATTCAACCAGAACCCTCTAGAATGGGGATGAGGCCCGTCAATTACCAGCAACATCTCATTTACCTGAGAAAAGGGAAATAATTAACTACATATGCATTTTATCAAGGAAAGGGGAAAAACCTGCAACAAAAAGAGCTGTGGCGGGGTGTGTGCATATATGCATCAGAAACTGAGCTTCAATTAGTGGCTGGATGAAGCTCAGAAGTGGTAAAAGAATTGACAACAAACAAACCAACTGATTTTTGGTGCCTGGCACAGAGAAATTAAAGTCTGCAAAATCAAACAAGCTCAGAAACACTTGCATTTTCTTTTGGAATCACTTTTTTATCTCCCAGGAGTGGTATTTTAATAATATAGTAGTTGACAATAATTGAGGGTGAGGATAGGAAAGAATTACAAACTAATTTCTCTCAATATGAAGTGAAAATGAAGGAAAAATCCATTGCAGGACTGAATGGTTGCTGTTGAGGACTTCAAATTATGTTACTAGGCTATTTTATTTCAAAATGTCTTGTTTCTCATTAATAAACCCATGCACTGCTAACCTGGATCCAATTCATACTTATCTAATCATGTAAGGCAGGATATCAGATATCAGGATATCAGTTGCTACAGAGCTTGTTTAGATAGCTAAAGTAATCACTGGTTCTACTTATTGTTCTCTGTTAACTATGTGAAAATGAACATGCATAGGGATGCTTCTTTTCTGTATTTGCATTATAATACTAAATCTCTACTTAGATACTGTCTTTGAGCCCTACATAAAGAATCCTTTCTATCTGTAAAATAATTATTTTTAAAATTTTATTTTCAGTAGCTGACTTTTTTTCAAGAATTTACAGGAAAAGAGGCCCACTTGTTCATCTCGAAGTGAAGAGAAACTCCACCTCTGACACTGCCAATATTTGTCATCACTCACAAGAAAAGACAACATGCAGTTTTTCATAAATGTTATGAGTTATTTTCATACTTGAAAAGTGAATATAATTTAGTTTTAATTAGAAAGTAGTAAATCCAGATATTTCAACTATTCCCCAAACTTCAGCCATCCCTGAAGTAAAAACCATGGAAAGATGCCCAAGGTCCAAAAATTGTGCAGAAATTTCACATTTCCGTGTGGAAGTACAGAGAAAGGAAAACAGACATTTATTTACTTAAAACAAAAGAGAACAGAAAAATTAGTAATTTACTCAAGAAGGAAATAGAAAGGTAATTTGGGCCATCACACTGTTGCCTTCTTGGGGCACCTAAAAGCTCTCATGAGGACTCAGCAGATCAAAGTTTCCCTGTTAAGTGTCAATTCCACCATGGAATCACAGGGTGGTTTGGGTTGTAAAGGACTTTAAAGCCCATCCAGTTCCACCCCCTGCCATGGGCAGGGACACCTTCCACCAGACCAGGTTGCTTCAAGCCCTGTTCAACCTGACCTTGAACACTCACAGGGATGGGGCAGCCACACCTTCTCTGGGCAACCTGTGCCAGGCCCTGTGCCTTACCACCCTCACAGGAAGGACTTCCTAAGGTCTGACCTAAAGCTGCTCTCTGTCAGCAGGACACGGTGCTCGCTCGGCAGCATTCCCTCAGATTGCTCCTCGGCATAGCTCACCTGCAGCATGCTGGGCAGCACCCACTGGTACCCACTGAGGGAGAAGAGGTGATTGAAGTGCACGGCTGTGTTGATGACTGTGGCAGCGTACTGCCTCAGCAGGGCACTATCCTCAGGGTGCAGGATCAGGGCACCATTGAACACGTTCAGGAACAGCATGATCTCATCCCCCCATGGGAACTCGCTGGGCATGCCAAGGAACATCTCTTCCAGCAGCTTAATCCACAAGCTTTTCTGAAGGGTATCTAGACCAAAGAGCTCTTTCCCAGCTGGAAGGGAGAAGAGGAATCAACAGCAACAGCAGTCAACTCTGTCCACCACAGCCAGCCTCACCTCACTACAAAGAACCATCCCACAACAACGACCATTCTTCTGCCTTTTTAAAATTGTTTCACTCATCCTGTGTTTCTATAAGTGCCCACAGGGCTTGAGAAAATCTCAACTGAAAGCATCAATATGCAGATGAAGAATGATAAATATCACACAGTTCATTAATCTGCTGGTTGGACACTCTTCTCTTAAAAAGAGGAAGATCTCAGCTTGTACATGCATCATCTGCCTCACACAGAGGCTGTGCAGATTTGTGCTCAGTTTTTATGTTCCTGGTGTTCCACACATTATAGGAGACTGATGCAGAGTTACAGTAATGCTTCTAGAATCAAGTTCCTTTAGGGCTGTTACAGAACTTGCCAATGTTTACCGCTGTGCAACTATGGCCTATTTAACCTATTCAACATCAGGCTGGAAACCCTACTTTACATTCAGAGCAAAGTTTCTATGTGGACTGTTTCTTTACCCCTGCTGCAGAATTTCCCCAGTCTTCATTGGATGTCGATTGCTTTCTCAAAGCAGATGGCAAAGGGCTTTGAGTAATCCTTTTAAGTAGTCTCATGCGTAATTTTAATACTCAATTAAAACTTATTCTCATTTGGGTCCAAAGCAAGTAGCCTTGTCTGGAGAATTCTAACAGTGAAGCCCTTTCTGCTGCTGTGCTTACAAACCACAGCTCTGTATCAGTTTCCCTAGGAAGAGATTCATCAGCTTCCAGAAAAGCTGCAAGCCTGTGTGTTTCTAAGGCAAATGAAGCACTCACTGAAACCTTCTGGGCCTTGCACAGCCCTCCAGGAAAGCTGCCACAGGATCATACCTTGGGGATCGCTAAAGAGCGAGAACTCAGCATCAATGGCACTTCGGGGAAATGAAGGCAGGCGGAGGAGGTCCTCCTGGAGCATGGACACATGAGACTGCTTGTGGGCTGGAGGGATCTTCTGCGTCAGTGAGATCAGGAACAGCACACGCCCCACCTCCTCCAGCTTGCGGGTGAACACCTGACAGAGAAAAAGAGACAAAGATCGATATCAGCCTATTCCAAAAGCTCTTTAAAATGTATATGCACTTCACCGGGTTTGCTTCTACGGCCTTCTCTGATCGGAGGGATGCTGCACTCATGGCTCAGAGGATCATGATGAAATTCACAGCGCAAGTGCTGCACCCTCTCACTAGAATTTGTGTGACCACTGTTCTCCAGTCCAGATCTGCAAAGATGGATTGTGTTTGGAAAAATGGTTTTAACAATGTTTTCTATTTCAGTGTTCTGCAAGACCCTAAGTGGTTACAGAACAATTTTCAACTTTGCCATGGGTTTTTCTGTAGATTAATGTAAGCCCCAACATGGTCAGAGAAACCAGCTCCAAACTGAAAGCCGTATGTTTGTATTTCCTCTCTTCAAGGTCTTAGACTATAGTCAACAAGAAGTTGGAATTGCTATCTACCTTCTGGGATGAGGCTGGGTGACATCTGGCCATAGAAAGTATATGTATAATTGCAAAAGAAAAGTAGTCAATAAAACAAAGCAGACCAGATTCTGTGTTACTGAAAAGGGGCAAAGTCTTGCATGACTTTAGATTATCACTTCCAGTTTACACCAATTGGGAAACCGAATTCCATTCTACCAGCCTCCTTTGAATTTGTGACTGGTAGGACTAGCCCAGCTAGATATTCTATTTCTATTTTGATGCTAAAAGTAACTCTTAAGGCAGAGTGATATTTAGTTCCAGAAGCAACTGTCTTTGGAAGTAGTTTTGAGACAGCTAGTAGCTACTGGGATGAAGCCAAAACCAAAACTTGAAGCATGTGGTTTCACATGTGACAAAGATCAGCTTCACATGTCCTGCCTTGCTATGACCTTGCTCTGAAGTGCACTCAGCTCAGAATTGGGTGATCAATCAGTCAATCAATCAATCAACAAAAAAGAAAGTACTTTTCCACGGATTGCTGTTCTGTGGGTGGTCACTATAGTGTTGCTTTCTTTGCTGAAGCTGGACGTTTTCCAGCAACATCTTGCATGACTGCAGAAAGGCTAGCAAATGTGTGATACAAGTTTTACCTTAGAAGTATTTTGGGCTCTAAGTACTCTAAAGATAAAAATGTGGAAAGCAAAATAATGCCCTGACAAAAAAAGGAGACCCATTTAAATATTTTTGGATCATGTAGCATGTATTAAACTCATTTATTTGTGGGACATCTCCTAGAACCAGAATAATTAGAGAAGCAACCAAGTTGATCCCCAGTAATTTCAGATTTTTATTGGCTTTCTACTGACAGATGCAGCACACAAAATATTGTCCTATTCTGTGCCATACACATATGAGATGGCATTGACTATATTTTCCATTATTTTAGCTGCTAGTAGCTCTTAAGCAGTTTTATAGCTGCTTTTCATAACCACTCCTGATGATATTTTTCTACTCTCAGTAAGAACACAACTACAATAGCTGGTTTTTGGCTACAAAAATATAACTGTTAATACCAAATGCATAATATTTAGCCACATTCCCACACATCCTTTTTTAAATTTTCTGCCTATTACCATCCTCTGCAGATATAGTTATGGCAATTTTCTCTAAACACTTAGCTCTGTGCTACTGAGACAACTCGGCTTCTGTGGAGAAGAAAGCATGTGAGTTCTACAGCTAGTGTGAGGTCAATTACCATTGTCTCACTGACTAAAGAGATGTAAGCGTTTGCAGCACATTAAAGGCACTGCATTGCCACTTTAGTTAGGGTGCAGTTCCTAAGAGAGAGCTCCTGAGAACTGCAGAACATCAGCAGGACAGATCATCAGGTCACAAGGCTGGAAGATAGGGAGGACAGTGCTCTTCTGAGGGCAGATATTCCCTTGACCAAACACATAACGCTGTGCCTCTGGAGTAGCTGTGATAAAAGTCTGGCACTTGAGAGCAGGACAAGGAAGACAGGCAGGTAACATTCCCTACAGAGAGAAAAGTAGAGTAGATAATTCCTGCTCCCCAGCCAGAGGTCATGTTAAAGAAAGGAATAAAGAACTTCTGAAGCTGAGGCAACTGAAGCTCTTCTGGCCAAGTATAAGAGAATGCAGAATGATCCACCTAAAGGAAACTGGCTGGACAGAGTGAGGGAGGGGGGAATTCACATCCTACTCTTTTATCTTCCTGCAATAATGTATATATGGCCCCAAGGCAGATTTCATGCTGGTTGCTACTTCTCCAGCAAAGCTCTTGATCTGCATGCAGCATGAGGGAAAGCCTTTAAAAGGAAAAAAAGGTTTCTTTTCAAGGTTTGTTTCTGTGAAGAGTTGTTTGGTGAGAGTAAGATACCTGTTTCTGAATGAGCTCTTGACCCTTTTCTGGATGCATCTGTACCAGGTTGAGCTGGGGAGAAACTGACCTCCGGAAAGGATAAATATCACGGACGTAGGTCTGCCAGGAAAGGAGGAAAAAAAAGTATTTTAAACAAATGTAATTACTATGGCATCACTCAACAGAATGGAAAAAAGGGCCCTTTAGCCCTTTCTGAAGGGCAGGGGCTTTCAGACAGTGTCAAGCATCGTTAAAGAGCACAAACAGAAGAGAAATTTGATCTTTTCTAATGAAATTACACACCCTTGTCTTCTGCCTCTTCCCTCTTCTCTCAAATTCCAGTCTTTCACCACACACAACTACAGATGTGATGCCCACAGGACAGAACTCTATTTATAGGCTGCTTGTTCTCCTTTAGATAACCCTGATGTTTAAAAAGGAGCAAGATGAAAAGTCACAAGAACAAAGTCATATGGACCTGATCTTTGCCTTACCTTGTTGTAATGAATGAGATTCCAACGCTTATCCATTAAAAAATAATGAGAAGACTGAGTTTCAGGTATGTTAAAAAACTCCAAACACTCCTGAAAAGAAAGAAATCAAAATATCCTGTTACTTTTTAGCTGTTTTGTACAAATACCACAACATCCAAAAGAAGAATATCCATCTAATAATCTATAAAGGCACAAACACGCATGCCTCAATCAGACTGGCACACTGTTCTGGCTTTAATTATTTATTTCTTTTTTCAGTCATGAAGTACCTGAGTATGTTTGTGATGATCAGGGCATCCTGACATCACAATCCTGAAGACTGGTGTTACTTATCTTGATGTCTTCATATTACACATATTTGTCTGACTGTATGAGCCATATGGGCCTGGATATTTATCAAGACTTAGTGATAGGTGATATGCAGAGATAGTGAAGTTCTGACCCTTCAAAACACTGAGATGTGATTCCCAGTAAAATTTAACATAGTCAGACGAACGGAAGGCTTTTACAAATGTTTCCTATGTGGCTCAGTTAAAACCATCCAGGAAAATTTTGGCAGAAAGGGGAAGTGACCGCATAGCTCCTAGACCCCAAAATGTTATTGTGGCTACTGAACCATCATTTTCACTCTGATCTTGATCAATCTGTTGTCTCTAGTGTTGATAAAACTAAACATTTAAATGATTTGTGTATTTATCAAAAGTATGCAGCAAACACTCAAGCAAGCTGCAGTCTCTCCAAATGTAGTTGCATTTGTGAGGTTTGGGCTTTCTGTGAGTTCAGAGCATTTCTATTATCCTTAAACATGGGATCCTGTTTATTGCAATGAAGGTCCTCTCACAGGGAGACAGACATGCCTGTGAGCAGAATTTCCGTCCCTGCCACTGGAACAGGATGATCAGGCAGAATGGATTTCTAGCATACAGGTATGGCAGGTAAATATAAGCAGTTTGTCCAGCTCAAAAACTCACTCCTACCTTCAGAAGAGCCTCAAACTGTGTGTCCTCGTGGACTGGTAACTGCGTTGGGATGTCACACTCATTCTGTCCGTGCACAACAAGGGTTTTTGTGCCTAGAGGAAGAAAAGTTGTTGTATTCTCCCCGGCCTCTTTAATTAACTTAATTTCAACAGACTGCCCATGGAGGAAGAGTGGTACTTGAAATTCGTTCCTGGACGGGCAGACAGACTATGCGAGTCCTGTCTGGAACCATTAAGTAGTGTTAACATATTCTCACACTTCCACAGTTTAACAAGAAATTGATCTGTTCTTAAAGAATGAGCTAACTTTAGCAGCCACTGTCAACTCTGAGGAAGAAACACACACAAAAGGTCAAACCTGTTTATCAGCACGATGTCTCTTGTCTGACTCATGATGCCCAGAGTCTGAATGGTAGAGTTTTACAATGATGCTCCTGCCAGCCTTTCACAGCCCAACTGGCACAAAGCTCTGGGTTGAAATACTGTTCTAATTCACTTTCTGTTTGCTTCTTTTAGAGCTCTTAAAGTGGTTTTTTTGAATCTCAAGGAATCAGCAGTAGAATTTACTGACTGAATACTCAACTGAATGACAACTGCCTTAAAATATGTGGCCATTTGTAACAGGTCTTTTTCTGATTCAGTTCTGATGCATCTTCTTTTTGGTAGAGCAGGCCATAAACTTTGAAGTGAAGGAGATTTAAAGACTTATTTCTTATACCTGGCATTGAGGCAGTCACCAGCAGCTTCACTTCACACTGTTCCTTCTTCATGGTCTGTTTGAGATCCTTGAAGAAGAGTCCTTCAACATAACCCACCACTTCCCAAAGGAAGGTAAGAGTGGCAGAAATGGCATCCATGCCCCATTCACATGGAGTCCGTACAAAATACATTATCAATCCTACCTGCAGGTAATAAGTAAGAGGAATATCAGGTTGTACACATTCTTTTAACTGTGCAGAGCACTGTATGAACACAGAATAAAAATCGTGTTCTACCTTTCTTCATTCAGAGGGATAAATTCATTAAACTTTCATCCTGAAATTTTATACATACTATAGAACAATCTGCCTGTAATATTCTTCCTTTTTCTAGAGATCATGAGGATTGGGGGCAAAACCTACTCTTCCAGTATAGCCTTAAACACCACTGCAGATGAGGAAAAGGGAGAATGTCTGCAGTTAGAGACTTCCTATTCTTTCTGCTCTGAAGTGCTAACATGGAGACAACTCACAAGCAGCAGAATGCTCCCTGGAGAAGCATATACCTTGTCTGCTTCACCTCCTAACTACAACATTTGTCCACAATCTTGAAAGAAGCTGCTAGGTTTGCTCCAACAGGACTGTCTATCAGCAAAGCACTTTCTGAACTCAAATTAAGTAAAATAATTAAAGGTTTCTGGTGCTGGGACCCTTCTAATTGTCTTCAACTCCTTGGCTGAGGTTCAGTTCAGAAATCCAACCAGATAGGGTGCTTAGGGGTTTAATAAAAAGAGAAGAGTTCCTTTTCCTCTTCCCAGAAGGCCAGAAAGGCTGGCGTAAGCCTGGTAACTTGCACCCACAACTAGGAGGAAGTATGAGCTATATAAGAAAAATTAAGTGCATTTATTGCACACATGAAGGCAGAGAAGAGATTCTGGGTTGCACAGTGGGCCCACAAACTACTCACCAAGTAGTTAAAGAGGATATGAGATGTCTGGGCAGGAAAGTCTCCAATGTTCAACAAAAGCTTCCTTAGCATATACATCAGCTCGTCCTGGAAGAAAGGCAAAAGTATTTTCTTCCCACCAAAAAATGAAGAACAGATTTCTCCCCTTTGTCCTTTCTTGCTTTGTTTCTTCCAAATTTTCCGTAGTCTCTTTTTCAGCTTTGTCTCTCAGTGCATGAAGTAAAACTATACACCTGTTACTGCTCCCACATATTGCAAAATAAGGCCCAGGGCACAGCACCCAGGCCAATGTCTTTCTCATTTTATCTCAGAGAGGCCAGTACCTCCTGTTGCAATTTGTACTGACTGTAACATCCTGATTGTGCACTCCTGTCCCTGTGATTGTCCCTGTGATGACTACCCAGATGATCTGTGAAATCTAGTTCATCTCACCTCAATAGCTGTGGCTGCAGGGTGGGAGGTATGGGCAGACTCTAACTTCCCTTCTTTTGGAGACTGCCTGCCTTAAATGTAGACTCAGACATTTCTCATGGTGTGAAGAGGTTATAGAAGGGACAGAATCTCATTGTCAGCTGAAGAGAGACAGATGGTATCTCAAATGTCTTCTACAGCCCTTATACTCTTACACTATACCCCACAGCAGATTTGAGCCAGTGTTGTAGGCACAGATATACATAGGACAATCCATCCCAGTGATACACCTGATGATAGCTTCCAGGGAAATACACCTGTTCTCTGTGTTCTGTACTTGTGGTCATAGTAGGCCTATGAAGAGATGGTGAAACAGCAGATTGCAATGGCTCAGAGGCCTCTGAGGCTGGACAGATTACAGCTTTCTTCTCAAAGGTACTAAACAAACAACCTCTCTGACCAGAGATGTTGTGGATGCCCCATCCCTGGAAGTGTTTAATGGTAGATTCAAAGGGGGTTTGAGCAGCCTGGTGTAGTAGAAGGTATGTCTGCCTGTAGTGGGGGGCTGGAAATATTGATATTTAAGGTCCCTTCCAACAAAACAATTCTATGAAACAGATGTGACCTTCTGAACTTAAATAAAAGCTTTATGGACAATGGCTGAGAAGTCTCAGGAATAGTAAGTCCACTGACACCTGCTTGCTCAATGAACAAAAGGACAGCCTTTCCTGACATTTCTCAGGTTTAATATTCACTTTAGAGTCAGTTCTTAGGTAGTGGCGCGAAAGCGGAGGCCAGTGATACCGTTGATATTATACACCAAATACACAGTTGAGAAAGTGATATGGAGAGTCTCCCTGCCTTCTGCATGGCCAGAAGCAGTATGCTCTTCTTCCATAAATCTTAGCCATGCACTTGGAAGCAGTCTAAGAGACACATAATAAGCCATAGAGACACAATGCCACCCCATCTTTCAGAGAATCTGAATAGAATGGCATGAGTGAAGGCAATACTGCCTATGACGTTCACTAAACAGCTGCTCAAAGCTTGGCTTGGAGCGAGTCAGATCCTTAGCGGTGATAAATCAGCTGTGTCCTGTTTACATTAGTGGACAAAGATTGAAGCCAAATGATGACATGCTGCATTATAATAGCATATGTTCTTCTCCAGTGATGTCCATGAAGTGACTCTGCTGGCAGCTGTGCTCCCCTGCTTTAAGGAGTTCTTACACCTGCTTGGGGAGAGACAGAGGGTACCTGTCTATTGCTGATCGTGAGCTTCTCAAGGAAGTGGCGCAGAACTGTAGAGGGATCTTCAATTAAGCAGTTCCACAGGACCTGCTGCGCAACAGCACTTACTGTAAGAGAGAAAGGAAACCAGGTCAGAACTGCCTCTTGGAAAAACCATGAATGGTATACTTAAACAAAACAATCCTAGTCTTCTTCCTTCCTCTGTCATATTTTATACTGAAAAACCCAAGACCCCATTTGATGCACTAGAATTCCTGGTAACCAGTGCAGTGATCCCAGTAATAATAATCACAGGACTAATATTTGAACCTTCCCTAACTACTGATGATACTACAGGAAGCACTTCATGACTCTTAAGGCATAGTAAAGAAATAACTGTTTGGATTCCTAACTCCAGATGGACAAAATCCAGCAACTGAAAGATATAAATTCACGTACTTTTTTTTGTTCATGCACATAAGTTTAATTTCATGGTGATTCATTGAGTGATTTTATCTGGTATTGGTGAACAGTATTAGATACTCAGCAGGAATTGTGTTGATGATCAAGTGCAATTAATTGCAATCCTCTGAAGATTAACAACAACATAGAATTATTCATTATTTTGTTATTAGTACTCAGCTCCTGATCACAAAATCACACATACATTGTTTAGAGGGCTGACTACCTCCACCTAAAACTGAATACAAAATGTAACAGGAAGCCAAATGTGCAACTAGCTGACATGATGAGTGATGAGAGATGAAGGAAGCGGAACAGTCCACCATGGATTAACACTTTCGAAAAAACAAATACAAGGAAATGTATTATTAATTTACAAAGACATCATAGACCATAACCAAAATGTTCAAGCTGTGTATAGGTGGCTTTCTGCTTGTCATAGGAACAAAAAAATGTTAATGGGAATAGATGTCCAGAGGTCTTCAGTCCAAGCCCCGCTTGGAGCAGGACTGTCACCTACACCAGGTATGTTAACCATAGCTATGACTAACCAGAGCTTGATAACCTCTGTGCATGGAGAATCAACAGAAATTATGCTCCTGGTGATTAACTTCCTTCCCAATTTCTAAACTGAACTTCCCAAGTTGTAAACTCTAAGTCGGTGTTTTTCTAACTCTTTATTTCCTTTGAATCACACCAAACAAGCTGAGCTTCTACAATTACTCCTCAAAGAACATTTGTGTTAGGCCTCTTACAATCCTTGTATCCTCCCACTAGCCACTAGATTTTTTTTCAGCTTCTCAATATTTCTTTTGAATTAGGGGCTTTTTTAGGGTCCTGAAAGGGCAAAAGCCCCTCAAAGCCAAACACAAATTATGGAAAAAATAAAAAGGAAAAACTCTACAAAGACACATTTCTATTGTAAATCTACATTCAAATAGTTTTGAAACTGGTTCTACCATCCTTAAGCAACAATTCCTTGAAGTTTAATCAAGGTCAATACCAGCTACTCCATCCTCCCGGACTTCTCCATCTTCCATCAAATGGACAATGGGGAGCACTGCTGCACAAATGCAAGCTGGAAAAACAGCCTGAGGTGGCTGAGGCACGTGATGGTTTGGAGTGTGCTCAGTAGTGTGTTCTTCATCTGGAACAGTAAGAAGAAGAGAAGAGGAGTTAGGGAATACACTGTGCTACTATCCAGTCAGGTTAAATAAACATTTATGTTAGTGGCTCTACACACAGAACAAAGATCAGAACACTGTTCTCTGAGCAAGCATGACAGGTTTACTGCTATCTCCAAGTAGAAACGGAGTCTCCAGCCATTTTCTTGATCAATAATTTTCATTGTAAATATGTAATTTTTCAATTTACATTTCTTTTTCTTGTAGGCAACCCAGTTCCTTTTGACAAAATCCCTTTCTTCAGCTAGAGTGCTCCCTGTGGCACTACTCTCCGAATAGAACATGAGAGGCAAGAGAAAGTATTGTGACAGCAGAGGTGACAAAATAATGAAGGGCAGTAACTGATATAAAGTGACTCAAGCTTGGGAATTATTTGGCAAGAGGAAATGCCAGAGCTTTGTGGGTCAACAGGAAAGGCTTCCAGTGAATGAAATCCTAAGAGGGAATACTCCAAAGTGAAGTTACTTACCTTCTGCACTGACTGCTGAGCGCACTGACCACACAGAGCCACGGCGGAAGGAATAGTTCCTATGAGAAGTACTGGAGGTGCAGGACGGACTCACAGAGAGACGGCGGGAGGCCAGGTTGGCAACTTCTTCTACTGACAAAGAGAATACGAAATGTCAATCCAGATCCAGCTGACACACTTCAGGGAATTTTTTGAAGGATAGCAATTACAACTAAATCAGAACACTGAAAAGTCAAGTCAGGTAAAAAGGCACAATTTAAAAGCTATAAAGATCAGTCAGATAGGTAATTTGGTCATGCTTTGGGAAACAGCAGAACATTGGTCCATAAGAGTGTTCAGTGCTCTGGTGCATCACATTGTAACAGAATTGGTGCTATTCATCTTTTCATCCACTCCCTGTTAACCATCATTGTTGCTGGTGCTTAGTTTTTCTTAAGAAGTAGGATTTCTGCTCACAGATTTTCCAGTGTATGCTTAGATCTCATCAACCCTCTACTCACCTAATGGCACATACCTTGGAATGCCTATAATGAAGTCTTTGTGTACTGTTAGCCTGGTTCAGTAAAAGTCCTTACCCATAGACTAAGCTTATTGTGACTCATGTCTTGTAACTTTGGCTGTCTGAAAGTTTGGTACTGAGCTTGATCTGGTCACCTGGGCTCCTCCACTACTCACCATAAAGGCAGAAAGCCCCAGGGGCAATTCAGTATATCCTAAGTTCCGTTTCTTAAGTCAGATACTGCCAAAGAGCAATTCCTCCCACCCTTTAATTATTAAAGAGTTAAAGTTAGGAAAGACAGACTTCATTCCTAATGTTGCATATTCTCTTGTGTTAACTCCTGCAAAAAACTGGGAGCTTTGAGATGTTAAATGCTGGCAAGTTCCACTGACGTTGGGGCAGACGGGGTCAGTGTCTTTATCATCCAGTAAGAACTCAATATATCTGAGGTTTTGTCTCCTTTTTTGCACTAATTTTCAAATACACTTTTTCTCAATGACTTGGACTCTTCAACAAATGGACATGGTTGGGACCTTTCTAACACTAAAAATCAATTTTCCTGGACATCACTGCCCTAAGCAGTGGTCTCTGCTTGTGGGAAATGCTCTCAGGTTCCTGGAATGCTCTCAGTTCCTGGTCCCAGAGCACACCTTCTTCTTCCTGCTCAGAGCTTGGTGTACAGGATGGCTCATAGCAGGCCTCCTGAGTGATGGGGATGGCAGTGATAAGACTGGCTTCCCGGCCCAGGCGTTTCTTCTCTTCCTCTTGCTGCAGGTTCTTCAGGATATGCTCAGCTCGCTGATGGGAACGTGACACAGCTCGAGCAGAAAATGACTTCTGTTAGGAGGAAGAAAGAATAAACACAACCTGAAGCTGTTAGTTAAGATGCACACAGATTTTCTGACAAAGACTTCACCTCAGTGACATTCAGCAACTCAGTTTCTAACTATAAATCAGACTACTGCCAGCTGAACAGAGATTCACCAGGAGACTTATTGGCGATAAGCCTACAGTGAGCTTTGGTGCAAACTTCTCCCAGGAGACACCATATGAACCAGTGCAGACAAAATCATCTCTCAAGCAGTTCTATTGATAAAACCTTCTCTTGGAGAGAGAGCAGCTGTGTGCTCCTAAGATCTAAGTGTCTCTCACAGGGATATGAGGTGCAGTACAGTACCTCAGTGAACAAACAGAAAAGCTTGATGCCCATGTAGAAAATTCTATATGTCCTACACAGACTATACTATATTTTTTCTCAGCTGGGAAAGACAATCTCAGAGGTTAATCCACATTTTTTGACTTCACTTACTGCACACTTCTACAGAGAAAAAACAGTGCTTACTCTCAGGATGTCTGCTTACCGACTGATCTTCATTTATAGGATCCTGCACACTCCCACTGCACTGAGGGACCCAGGGAGGGTCAAACATTGGCACAGATGGCATCCCCAGCACAGGAGAAGGCAGAGTGAAGTTTATACTTGGAGGAGGAATCTAAACAAAACCATGAAAGACATTTTGTTACAGCTAACTATTATTGTGAGTATTGTTAATTAAACATGAGCATGAGTACCCAAGACATAAATTAACTGCCAGTTTTTCCCATCTCCGTATCCCACTGGACTATAACACCATGTATGACACACATCTTCTCTGATATATCTCCTGACCTGAGTCCCCATTTTATTCTCCCCATTTTATACAGGACTTCTTCATATCACCTCCCCCACTAGTAAGACTTATACAATAATTTTTTTCCGTAAACAGAGTTTCACTAAATTTCATGGCAGTCTGTCATTACACATCTATCCCACAAGGCATGCTGTAAACGTCATCATTCAGCTTCATGTGTCTTATCGACCTTGAAGATCTGCTGTGCTCCCTCTTCCATCCTTGGCCACACTTGATACCTGAACCTCCAGAGTGTGTGAAATTTAAGAATGGCATTCAGTCTTTGCACTGTTTCTGGGTGATGAAATTCAGACATCAGCATGTCAGAAACAGCCTCTGGCACTTTCACAGCACACAGCAGGAACATGGCAGCTGCAGGGAGAGAACATCTGATCACTTGTGTTTCTCAATAATGTGTTTATTTGGCAAAGAAAAACCAGAGGTGTACAAACCTGCACCAAAAGAAACCCTATCTTGGCTCCATAAATAGGCTCACCAACCTACCAGGCCTAGAGAAAATTGTATGGGTTCATGAAACCAAGCACATGTGATTCTACCTTTTGGAGCCTCACAGCATTACAGCTGAAGCTTGTAAATTCTTCTGGAAAGCCTGCTTTTTAAAATAAAGTACACCTTTGATCTTCTCAGCCATGACTTGTTTAAAATAAGAAACATCTCTTGAAGTAAAGGGACTAATTGAGTTTGGCTTTCAAAGGTTCCACTTCCAAGTGATTTCTGTGTTGATTAATCAAGGCTGATTTAACAGAAACTCTGCCTTTAACAGAAGCTCTGGAACAGGAGACAGTGCCCCAGTAGAAGTCACCTGGCTACTTTCATGGGTAAAATGAGTTCTTAGTTAAGTGGGCTCCATGCAATGATCCCAATCTGCCTCCAAGAGAAAACAAAGGACCATGCAATATAGCATAATGATAGCTAAGGCAGGACACTCCCCCTACCACGGAAAAGCCTATCTGGTCTGTCCACTATCTGGTGCATAGCTCTGGACATTCTTTCCCCTAGCCCCCCACCCCCATGAAGCAATGAGATGACTCAGGCCAGACAAAGGTCAAGTAGTGAGTTATCTCTGGTGCCAGGAGTGGAACTCCAATTAAACAATTGAGTGTAAAACCAGACGTGAGGAAGTAAGCTAGAAATTTCTGACTGAGAGAGAGTTTTACAATCTATAAAAGCTACACAAATTTCTACAGAGCCAGAAGTCTCCTACACACTCCCTGAAACATATAGGGGATCTTCTCCTGTGAGGTCAGACGTGACTCCGCGGATGCTCTCCCCGGGAATTGAGAGGAAAGATTCTATGTGTACCGCATCATCAATTAGGTGGTAAGTACATTGGATTTTAAGCTCTACTGTTTCTTCACTAGCTGTACTATAGGTACCTCTATCGTGCACTGCATGTTATCTACTAGTAGTTCTTTTTATTTCTGTGTAGTAAATAGTCTGTTTAAAATCCTATGTCTGTTAATTTTGTGTCTATTAAATAAATAATTCATTTTGCAACAGACCTAATCAGCCATTATTAAAGAACTTGTGAATGAGAGTGGGTTTTGAGGTGCTGGCCACCCCAATAAAGCTACTACCTGCTGCCGGAGGCCTGGGCAAAAGGCAGGGACTTATCTAAGCTCCCATTTCCATTTGTAACAGTAGCTGAGCTGACCCATAGCTGTTTCAATGGATCATATTTGAATATAAACAGACATTAATTAAAATACAGACTGACGGAGGCCAATCAATGCAGATGGTGTCTGAGGGGCACTGCAGGAGACAAAAGCAGAGGGATTTGTGTTGCTGTGGGAGTTCAGTGGTGTTAGAGAATCCATGGCTTCTTTGACCAGTAGCTCACCGCAGAGCACTGGAGACAATTTCTCTAGATTTGGTGGCTGTTCCTCCACAGTAGCAAGAAGACATTTGCCATTGTGTTTTCTTCAATGCTTATTCAGCAGGTGCCAGGCCCCAGAGCAGTGCTCATGGGAGGCAGTGTGACCACTACAGGAAAACAAGGATACTCTCTGATTGCCTGGGCTCCTGGTGCTGCTCAAAATCTGTGGGGACCTTGAAGTTTCACCAGCTCAGACAACCTTCTGCTCTCTAATCTTCTCAAACTATAATAAGTCATAGTAGGACTGATGTAATAGTGTGAATTCATGCTGAAGCAACCAAGAACAGAAATAGAGCCTTGCGAGAGGTCAGCAGATTGTGCTGTAGTACATTAACAAGGCATTCTTTTTATCCAGCTTCTGTATATCAACAGTGGGGGTTTTCAGGGTTTGACCTCGACGAATGCATTTTATGCTTGGGCTGTATTCACCTGCTACTAAAAAAAACCTACTACAGACCCTCAAATGGATTTTAATCCTCCCTTCAGGAAAGGGAGAAGAAGGAAGATGTATTGCAGAGGCTGCTTTGGAGAAGCAGCCAGCTAGCACTCTTCAGGAAGAGCAGCAAAGCTTCGTCCCATTCCCTGTGACTCATGCAAATTTTTTATTAGAATCATAGAATCATTAAGGTTGAAAAAGACCTCTAAGATCATAGAGTTTAAAAAGTATCCAAAATTATTCCCTCAGAAAGGGACTTCAAGGGGGAAAAGGAGTACTGCATCAGGCAGATTATTTCTCTTTATTTTGCTCCTTTCTCTTCCTGTCTACACATTTGACCTGGGAAAGGCAAAGGTTAAAGGCAGAGCACAGAAGGACCTGTGAGATGAAGTGGTCTGTGCACTGGTGGAGTAGATGGAAGAGAGAGAAACCTGAAGAACATCAGAAGGGGGGGGAGGTAGGAGGATGTCAAACAATGTACCTCAGGGCAGAATTCATTGCTAGCTGTGGAAAATAAAGGCCTGGTGTACTGGATTGAAATGTGATGGAAAGGGAAGTGATGTTCAAGGAGCATTTCAAAACTCTTGCATTGTTAACAGCTTTTGATAAACATGTTTGTAACTTAAGCTTCAGCGAAAGAACAGCTGGGACTGCCCTGATAGGTATGCAAATATGTGAAAGGAGGAAATCTTTCAGCCATTTCCTTGCATGCTGGAGGAGGAGAAAGGTAGAATTTGAAAGTTGTAGGAGACTGGTTTACAAACAAATTCAATTAATTTACGCTTTATTTAAGTAAGTTGTGTATTGTGTGTGAAGAATGTTCACAGTTTCTAAGGCTATGGCTCATGATTTCTGTTCATCTCACATTAGCACATACTGACTAGGAGTGTTTGGACAGGACAGTAAGACTAGAGAGGACCTCCTGAGTCACCTCATCAAATTTTTTGCAAAAGCTCTTAAACCAAGAGGCTTTTGCTTTCTTTTTTGGTAGTTAGAAATCTGTTTTCCTCATGAAAGAAGTAATAAAAAGTTATTATTCATATTCATTCTACTCTAACAAATTATTCTTAAATATGTAATAAATATTATTTATTTAAATAATAATTAAATAATCTTTTCTCTTTGTCTGGTCTTCTGTTATTATGGAGAGTAAAGATATCCCCTCTCAGTCTTCATCTGAATCCATTAAATAAATATCTTTATCATATAGGCTCTTCATTCTTCCTGCTGTTCTAACAACACCTGTTACACATAAATATCTTACTTCAGGGACCAGAATTGTGCATTGAAAGTGCTGCGTTCTGGGTAATTGTACATTGTGCTTTACAACAGCACTAATACTTTGAATTGCTAATGAAATGCCTCTTCTGACACATCCTGACTGTGTTTTTTTTCTCACAGCTGGTCATTAGGTCAGTCATCTTTTGGCCAAGGGATAAACTCTGAACATAGATCATTTCCATGGGAGAAGGTCCAAGGTCATAGCAGAAAAATTCTTATTACTACTTTGCAACAATATAATTTCATATTTTATTGTAATAAATTTCATCCCATGTGCAGAATTTCAAAGTACTACTTTCACAGGTATATGATGTCCTAATCATCTGTCTTAAAGATGCCTCTCAACTATGTGTCATCAGTAATCATCTGTACACTTTAAAACCAAGTGGAAATGCAAAATTTAGATAGTACCATACAATAACAGTACTTAATGAGCAATGCTGCTGTCTCCATGCAACATGAGAATTTTCTTTTCAGCATAATAGGAAATATGACAGTTTCACTCTCATTCCCTGTCTCAGTTTTTGTATGAGCTCTCAACTGGTACTAACATTTCCATGAGGTAACATACAGAACATTTTAGTAGATTCTGGACAGATTGAATCACTATGTTTCCTCTGCCTACAAACCAAATTGAATAGAAATACTAATTACTAATTTTGATATTCTCCCAACATCCACCACAGCCAGGGCCTCAGAGAGAGTGCCCTCTTGATCCTTCTGACCACCTCTTTTCCACAGAGCACACAAAAGTCTGTGAAAACCAAACAGCCCCCAAGAAACCCTTGGTGGCATTCAGATTCCTCCACTACAAAACGGCGAAGTCCTGTGATCAACTATGAGTTGTGCAGCCACAGCAGCCATCCTAAGTGGTTTGGTTCTCTTACCTGCTGCTCCAGCCATGTGCTCATCCACACTGAGCAGGAGCTCCCACGCTGCTGGCTGGATGTCTCCGTACATCTCCTCTGTGAGGATAGGAGCTGCCTTGATTAGCAGTGACAAAGGGGCAGGGGAGAGGCTCATCACCTGCAACAAACCAAGCCATGTCTTAGGGCTGAGCTATGCAAACTATCCACAGGGAAGAACATACTCAGTAATTTTACCGTGGTTTTGGTCTGCAAATTACCCACCAATAACCTCTAGGTTCATCCATTTCAGGAAATGCTCCATAGAGGGCTGTGGCTTTCAGCCTATACTAAAAAGGCAGTGTTTTCAAGCTAGTTCCTAGAGTCTTTTGCTTGTCTCTCACATCACCAAAGCACCAAAAAAGAGGACAGAAGAAAAGCCAAACTCTCCCAAAGTGGTGTACAAACAGTGATACAGGTTCATTAAAATCTCACTAAGAACAGGTTTATAAAGAGTCTGTTGCTTCTTCAGGAACCTTGAACAAGTAAGAACAAACAAAACTAATACTGTAAACTGACAGGCTGCAGTCAAACATATCCGTGAATCCCTTGGTTTTTTGTATCCTCAGCTTTGGTGCATATGTCACTATAGAAAGCCAGAGATGCAGACTGTAACTTAATGCAGCTAAATGTTTAAAGGATTCTTTAACCATGTTTCCTCAAGAGGTTTAAATTTAGTATTACTCAAATGGGGAAAAGATGGAGGCCTGAACTGATTGATATTCTGAAACAGGTCTTTACATGGGCTTGGAGATCCATATATATTTTCCCTCTTGTTGCATTTTAACCTGGCACCTATATATTTGCCTCCCTAACTAGCATATGGCCTAATTAGTACCTGATTCCTGATGTATTTTAGCATTCCAGAGTCCTTCTTCCCTTCCAAGTTGATATCGATCACTCTTTTTTTAAGAGAAGGAGTTCTCAAGCATGACTTGTCTGAGCACTGGAAGGAAATAAAAAGAAAGTGGAGTTCATATTTATATTTCTCAAAATATGGAAAAGGAGATTACGTACAAGAGGAATTTCCATACACTAGAAACCATCTGGTACCAGAGCTGTAGCACAAAGCCTTCTTCTTTGCTGGCAGCTTGCCTTGTATCAGTGAGACAACACATCTCATCCAATTTTCTTCTATTTTTAACAATGCTTTTCCTAATAAAATCTTAATACAGAAGACAGTAAACCAAATGAAGAATGTGAATGTTCTCTGTGTAACCTTCGCCAGTGGCACACCCATGTATTTAGTTAAGCAGGTTAGAGGCAAAAAGTCTACAGCTTCCCTCTAAAAAATTACCAGTGGAAGTGTTCACTGTACAGAATTATTCCTCTCACGGAATCATCGAATCATTGATGTGGGAAAAGACCTCTAAAATCATTGAGTCAAACCAGTAGTCTAATGCTGCCAAGTCCACCACTAAATCATGTCCCTAAGTGCCACATCCTTACATTTTTTAAAGCCTTCCAGGGATGATGACTCCACCACCTCACTGGGCATCCTGTGCCAGGGCTGGACAGACCTTTGAGAGAGGAAGTTTTCCCTAATATTCAATCTAAACCTCTCCTGGTGCAACTTGAGGCCATTTCCTCTCAATCATGTCCCTTGTTTCCTGGGAGCAAAGCTCAACATCCACCTGGCTGCACTCTCCTGTCAGAGAGTCGTGGAGACTGAGAAAGTCCCCCTTGAGCGGCCTTTTCTCCAGGCTGAGCTCCCCCAGCTCCCTCAGCTATTCCTGGTGCTCCAGTCCCTTCCTCATCTCCGTTCCCTTCTCTGGACACACTTTCATGTCTTTCTTGGATTATGAGAAAAGCAAAGATTGTCAATTGCTCTGTGGAAGTGAGGTCTGTGCAAACATCCTGCACATGTTTGTAGGAAACCTCACTGCCTCCCAAATTCTTTTTTCCTGCTGTTTCTTAAATGCTTCAATGGTTTGATGTATGATGAAATGCATATCTCTGTCCTGCAATTCAAAGCTGGAGACAAAACAAGACACACTAGTGCACAGTTCTTTTGCTACCTTTCATGAAACATACCAGCTACTCATCTCTTGCCTGCCTTCTGCAGAGGAAATGACTGCCTCTCTTTCTAAATAACTCGTGCTTTTCTGTCCTAGAGGAAAAATATGGGGTTTACAGTTTTCAGGAAACCAGAAACATTAGCCTCTGTTTCACCTGCTCTGTGCTGTCTTCCATGAAAATATCCTTCAATTTTCTAACTTGACAGGAAACAATCTCCTGGTTGTCGAAGAAACACTATGAATTTTTCTCCTTCATATGCCACTGCCAGGGATGATAGCCTCTTTACCCAACTGAAAGCTTCATGACACTTTGGTGAACACTTTTGTTTTCAATGATACTGCAAAGTAGTTGAATGGCTCTGCCATTACAATTATTCAGGATAACTCTAGTCTGTCTGCTGTGGTTTAACTGTTGACATGATTCAGTTGGTGCCTGGTGGGCACTTTCCTGAAAGCAGAAATGTATTTCCACTAAAGTTAAAAGTACACTTTTACATATAAAAAGGCACAAAGTTGTCTAAATATCCTGCTGAAATGGTCATTAAAAGGAGACAAACATTAAACAAACATGTATACAATTCTTGGAACAGCTGAGAGCTCAGACCTAAAAGAAAGAAATTACACAAGATTTTACAAGAATTTCAAGAGTGATTCTTACAAACAGACAAGAAAAAACATGAACAAAGAGAGACAGAATCCATGCGGTGGTAAGTAGAGGCCACAAAAGAACACTAAAATTGAATTCAGGTTATAAGCTTTTTAAATGACCTTATCAACAACTAAGATTCATCCCAATCAATACAGATTACATTCCTTACATAATGCTGAGTGACTTAATTGCTGGGGTTTTTTATGGCAAAGCTAAGCTTAAAAAAAGCTGTATTCATTTTGTCATGAAAGAACTGTATGAGTACATTATGCAGTTTTCAAAGGCAATTATGACGTGTCTGGACAAATTCTAAAACATTCTGCTTTTTCCATTTACTCACTTCCTTTTGTTTTTTGCCTCTTGTCACATTGTTCAATGTGCTGTTTTCTCGCAGGGAGTCCACTGTGTCTCCATACAGTAGTTTGATGGCCCGGACAAGGCGAGCACAGGACCGGCTGTGATGGAGGTAGCAGTGTGGGTGACAGTAGTCAATGTGCGTACATATGAAACTTTGCTGGTTGCATAATAGGATCATAACCTGGAAATTTAAAAAGGAAATAGTTACCTATAGAAAATGGAGTTACACAGGCAGTGATTGGGACTGTCAAGCTAACTTTTCCTCAGCCTAGCTTGGGAGGTGTGAAGCTCAACACAGCTTTGAAAAAGGTATGTGTTTCTGTGTAGGTCTTCATACCTACAAGGGGTCTGCAAACAAGCTGGGCATGGCTTAAGAAACATTAGTGCTAACAAAGCAAAAAAACAGAGCTGTTATATATGTGTATATTTGGCTGGTGGCAAGGTTAAGGCTGAGGAAAACAGCATCCTCTCAGTTTGCAGAAAAGCTATTGTATCACCACTCTAAGATGAGAGCTTGGATTGGAAACCATCAACTAGCCAATTGTCATTAAAGCTGCAAACTCACCATGTTTGGGGGATAATTTCCTTCAAAGGGTGCAAAGGGAAATATCTCAGTATGCTCTCAAGTAGAAACAAGCTGTATCAGTTGCTCTGCATATGCTTCCCTCACTGTCATTGGGTAGATGACAGCCCAGCTCTATGGTAGCTGGCTCAGTTGCTATTTCTACTAGTGTTGGCATATAGCAGCAAGGAGTAGTAAAACTTATTTAAAAATCAGGTAAATCTTTTGGAATTTAGCTATTTTGAACCCTGCTTTGCTCCCGAAACACTGGTATTAGTCCCTAAGCTACTTAATTAAAGACAGCCTTGGCAAGTCTACGCTTGAGTGACCACTCTCTGGGGTAACTCAGATGGTTTCTTGACAGAGGAGCAAAGCTCAGCCCAGCAGCTCTTGGTACATTGATCTTCATGTTACACACAAACCCAGCTTCTTATCACACTCTGAGGAAAACACACAGGCATCTTCAAGCCACTCACACCGTAGGTCTTAACAGGCCTTTATGAATCTTTCTCTTTCCCCCACAACCCAGTGCAGAAGCACCCAGAACTACCAGAAAGAAGCTATCCCAATTTTCCATCCACTGTGTCTATGTCTGTGTAGCTGCAGTCTGCTGACTCTCTCTCCAGGCTGCCACATCATTCTCAACTTTAAAATATTTAAGCTTCTAAAAATGTCAGGAGCTTAATCTAAAACAAATCTGTGTAAGGTTTGTGAGATTCCTGTGTTTGCCTCCTTGTTCTGGCCTCCTATCATTTCAGGGTCAATAAAGTATAACTCAATGTTTTTATCAATGTTGAAATTGTATAGCAGCACTGTCAAGCTTCTACCAGCCTCTGGTCCACTCTTATAAATTGCTATAATGGTACACTGACACAGAGTGAGGACACCATGCTCCAGGCTCCCTAAAGGACAGGTAAAGGAAATGTTGGTGCCTTCATAGCTGCATTTGGAACCAGTGATCCTCTTGAGTTGCTTGCTTGTGACAACTAAGTAAAGCAGACTTTCGTTTTGCCTGTAGTTTTAGTGACCATCTACTCACACCTTCTTTCTAACAAATGAAAAAAATAGCGTTGTCATGTAATATTGGTACTTGTGTGTCATTAACTGGACCAGGTGATTTTTCAAATTTTCCTTTTTCCTATGCAAGCTAATCACATGTAAAGTGAGACAAACATCTCAAATTTCCTTCAGAGTTCGTGAGTTCATGCATCCTCCCACACTGAGCAAGGACACCATGATTTATCTTAAGCTGCTAACTAAGGAAATTCCCTTATCCTCTAGTGATGCAGCATCTAATATATACACATATGTCTAATATACTCAGTTTACTACACTAGAATTTCGAAATGATGTGTAATCATTACCAAGAGCATTAGAGTACTGGCAGAAAGCAGGGTAGTCCAGGGATTGAGGTACTAGATTGGAAGACATGGCATTCAAGTTCCCTGCCCTGCCAGCCTCATCCAAAAAAGACAACTATCAAGAACTGTTTCTGACATCAAAGTATTAGATTAAGCCTGTTCTTGCCCACACCCCATAGGAATGGGGCAGCTGAGAGCAGTCTGTGTGAAATATCTGGGGAAAAAAGGGAGGTATCATGTCAGTATTGACAGCTGTCTTTCCCAAAGGCAACTCAAAAGTCAAAGGGTGTCTGTCCTCACACATATACACACGACAATATCAATCATTGCACAGAGAAGTCAACCCAAGGCATGTGCACGACACATTGACCATACTGCACCATCATAGCATGTCATGAGGCAATGCACATAGCGGTGTGCAGTCCTTGGACACCACTGGATTGAGCAGTGTAGACTTGCCCAACTGACTTCTGGCAAGTCTAAATCACAGGTACAGAGATTGCCCAAAGGGATGCCTTAGACTCTGCATGACCAAACCACATCTGCATTGTTGTACTCCCTGCCTGTTGGACAGAGTCAAAACTATACAAGGCTCTGTTGGCTTACACGAGTAGCTTCTAAAATGCCACTTCCCAGATGCCGGGGGCCCAGCTCACACTGTAGCTCATTCTGTTGCTCTCCCTGAAATACACACTACTGGCCATGCTGGAGATAAGGTACTGAGCTAACGTATTTTTCAGCTGAGGTAGTATGGCTGTCCCTGCACACCTAGGGAGAAAAAAAATTAAATAAATGAACTAGAGAGAAGGATATTTAAGTCCATTTTAGAAATGACAAACACAATTTCCAAAGGCCATAGCTTACTTACACTTGAGATCCTCTATGCTATATGGAAAAAGCACAATCTGGTTATTGCCAGACAAAGGTTTTTCTATTGAAAATGCCATCCTTGAGAGCACTGGTGGCAACTTGTACTTACGTGCAGCCACGACATGTTCCGATGATAGTTCTCCTCCATGCCTGTGTTGCTCAGTACCTCAGGTTCAATGCTGGGTTCACTTGCACTCCAAGGACTCCCTTCTTGAAAAGAAAAATACCCAAAAGGTTGTTGTTTTTATTGCTCCCAATGTGCTTTAAGACTAGGGTCAGCACTTGTAAGCCAGGCCAGCCTTGTGGGAACAGACGAGAGTACACAGAATATGTCACACTGGAAAGACTGCATTTGGACATCCCTCCCCAGTCCTGTGCTGGCTTGACACTTACAAGAACTATTTGGACTTGACCCACAGGCCATCTTGTCAGTAGCAAACACTTGTCCCTCTGTTTTGTTTTCTTTATTGGAAGGGAAATGGATAATCCAAAACCATCATAAACAAATTCTTAGCACCATTCAGATGCTGCAAACGGTTGGTTTAGTGATCTGCATTGACAGGGCTCCATGGTTAAAAATGTCAACAAAAATCCAACCAGAAGTGGCATCCAACTGGAAATGCCAACAGGCAAAGTCCCTGCTAATTGCCCATAGAAACTGCTAATATCATGGGGATGAAAGGGGAAAAAAATCCTGATTCTAGGACACTAGAACACTTTAGAACTCAGCCAAGGGAGAGATATCCCTGAGAATTTCACTGACCCTCGTGTTTCCCCTAGCCACTTCATATCCTATGGGCCTTCTGTAAAAAGTAATACTAATGATAGTAAGAGTTGGCTGGAGAGGACTTTTGGTTTACCCTTTTTCTCTTCTTTAAGTGAACTGTGACTTGTCAAAACTTACAGAATTGACAATCCCACTCTCCATGTTCACCTACTGAATCATCTTTAGGGCAACATAAAAATGAGTGTTAAACTTGGGAAGTTATTTCAGCTCCAAATGTATCCACAGTTTTTGGTTAACACCGATAGTGAAGGGAAGCACCTTTAGTTCAACTGGAATGGAGATTTCACAGAGTAGGATGCACATGTTGTTTCCATAAGATAAATGTATGGATATCCATCTTTTAAAGACTAAGGAAAGCAGCTGTAAACCACAAAAATAGATGTATATGCCAGTATGTAGAAATACAGTAGTATGCAGCATGTGAATGTTATGTTCTGCATATAGGAATACATGTTTTATATGTCACCTGATATGCTTATGATACCATATCCAACACAGAATATGAAGTACATGCCTAAATATATATGTGTTTATATAAATATATATATTTTCATATATATATATGTGTGTGTGTGTGTGTATATATATATATATACACACACACACATATAGCCACTCTGTTGCTATGGACAATAAAATATCATATATACATATGACCTGATGCATTCATTATATCCTATGATTTAGGGGTGTGTGTATGTGCATATACACAGGTGCATATGCTACCCTAAAGACAGCAAGCATTTAGCTGGCAGGCCAGCATTCTAAGAGCTCATACTCTAACAGTGCTGAATTGACAGTCTGTGCATGGAGCCAACACTGCACCCAGGATTTGTACCGTGTTCCTTCCAGGCCCTAGTCCAGGCAGTTCCTGAAGAGAGCTCTAGATTTTTCCTAGCCTGCAGAGGTGGGGATCTCTTGTTATTTCTAGCTCTGCTGCAATCATATCAAGAGCTTAGGTCCTTCCTATTGTCCCCTCCCTTTCCACCCACTCATCTAAGTTACCTATATCAGTGACAGTGTCCCTGCTGTGGGACAGCTGCAGCTCCTCATTCTCAGACTCTGAGTCCTGCCGTGATAACTTGGTGCTCTTTAGGCTGCCGGCCCGGCGAATGCTGGAAAGGGAACCCCCCTTCTTCACCCGGAAACTGCGGGTTCCTTTAATCTGGAGCAAGCGGGAGCCTCCTATCCTGATCTTCCTGCTGGGAACTGTATTAAAAGAATAAAAGAGGACTTTTTTCCCCTTAATTTTTCCCCATTTAAAAAAGAAAGAGATCCTGGCCCACCCCACCCTCCCAACCCTTTGCTGCCAGCCTGTATTGCAGCGTCTTCTGCCAAGGAATATGGGATCAGAGGTTCCCTCCAAAGCCAACGCCAATGCAGCTCGATCAATCAGGGAGTAAAGATTCTTCATAAAAATGTGTTCAACACCTCATATCCTGGAGATCTGGTACTTCACATCAGGCCTTATCTGTATTTGGAATCAGCTTTTGTTTATCCACCAGCAAGTAGAGTCATCTGCACTAACAGAAACCCAAAACATGGACAAGAAAATCCTACAATTCACACCAATTTTAATCAATTCCTGCTAGGAAGCAGGATCTGCCCAATGGATGTAACTTGCAGTTTTCTTTGCCAGTCCTTAGAGTTTACATTAGTGCAGCATCACCTCTTGCTATGGATAGCTGGATGAATCCCAAGCATGAACAAGGCACCTTAGACAAACCTATTTTCCCATGGGTCTAGGTTCTGTAAACCTCACTGAGCTCTGCAGTAGGATCAATTATTTATTTATACAGCATGTGTGACTGCAAGAGGGGAGTCTGCTTCATGAGGCTAGCATGCAAGGCTTCTTTGAAGTAAGATTTGCATAAATCCGTGTCTCTGCATGTTACTCTTCATCATTAGAATGCTTTAGAGGAAACAGAAGCACGTAGATCTTCTCCTTCAGACAAATCAGCAGCTTTCAGGCATTAACAACATCCATTGACACTCTGCATTTTTGATGAGCACAGACATGGAATGGTTCAATGTTCAAAGCACCAACTGTTTGCACTTTCATTCTCCTCTTAGTTCAAAGGCAGTACATGGCAGTATGTCAGTCCAAATGTTGCAACACTCAGTCATTTTACAGCAGATCTAATCAGGCAAGGCAATGTGTAATCAATTACCTTTTGGTGTGTGGCTGGGAATGAACAGCACAGAGCTTTTTGGATACCAGGGGTAAGAAAAATATTTAAATAGAATTGTATTTTGGCTTCAGGATAAAGAAAACACATCTCTACTCCTGAGATTGCCCCTAGTTCTTCCAGAATGGAATTCCCACTCTCATTTACAGTGGCTAGCATCCTGGTCAAAGACAGCTGGATACGTTTTGAGAGCTACACCTCAGTCCTCACAAATCAGTTGGCAAGCTACTGTTCAGTGACCAAAGAATCTCCCTCCAAGTGACCATGCTAAGTTCCTTAGCAATTGCTACTGCTTGAATAATGGTCAGATCAGCTCCACAAATCCCAAGCTTCTTCAGCACTTGTAACTGAAGTCTGCAGAATCCCTTTTTGGCACCCAAAGAGTACATATGATCATCTGAGAGCCTGCATCTACCTAGCTGTAGTGTCTGTATTTCAGACCTACCTGGAGCAGATTCTATACAGTAAACCCATGGCTTTCGGATAGCTGCTAAGCCATGCCTGGGGGGAGCAATGAGAGCAAAGTTTGTAACACTCCAGAAAAATGAAGGGAAACAGATTAGTACCCATCAAAGAGTTTGAGATAAAGAAACCTTTCACTGCAGGCAAGCAAAATTTAGTTACATTCATACAACAACGTTTTCTTATCTAGAAAAGTGTAGATTATGAAAGATGCCTCTGCATCTGTAGTTGTTTGGCCCAGGTAGATTCCCAGAAGAATATGCTGTGGCCAAAGAAAAGAAAATAATTATTTTAATTTTAAAATACAACATTACCTTGCATTTATTAAGCTTCTAAAATACTGGAATTACATTTTTGCTAAGGTATATTAGGATTCAACCTTCCTACCATAGTCACTTTCCTCATGTCTAAAATGCAGTAAAGAGGCAGCTTTAGTAAAGGAAAACTACATGACAGCTTAGGGAAAAGGGATAATGGAAAGAAAACACAAATAAAACTGCAGGAAAATGTAGTTTAACAGAGAAAAGGATGCTGAAAGTCAATACTATCTTCGCAAAAATACATTAGGCCTGTAGCACAGTAACACGCAAAGGAAAAGCTAAGTCAGCATTGTCTCTAAGAAAAAGAGGATAGTTAGAGACTTTCCACCAGTATTTTCCAGCAGGACTGCCTGCTTGAAGGTATTCTCCCACTCAGGTAACATCCCAGTGGGTGGGACTGTTCCCTGAAAAGCTTAAAAATGGTTTCAAGCAACTGTCATAACTATCCTCAAAAAAAACTCAAACCCAAACCCAAACCCAAACCCAAACCCAAACCCAAACCCAAACCCAAACTTTTTTTTATCTAAATAGGTAGAGACACCTTATTCCACACATCTTAGACTATCAGACAGACCATAAGGCTGTGTGTTCTTCTTGGCTGCCAATATACCAAGAGTAAACAAAATGAGGTTGAGCATCAATTTATCCAGCTCACCTTTCTTATGTGGGTATCCATCTGTCTGCACAGAAGTAACTGGCCGACTGGACACATAATTTTGGAGAAAATTGTATACCACACAAGTCTTGGAAGCATTTCTAATATTTTCTCCAGTAATTGTGGCAAGGTCACAGCTGAAGTCAACATAAACTTTATCCAAAGCCCATAGAAGTCAAAAAAAGCTCCTCTGAATCATTAATAGACATTACACTTCCGACAGGAAAACCAGCCACAGACATCACTGTTGTGAAACAATCATTAAACATTTATCCTTTTCAAGCAATTATCAAAATTATCATTCAAATTCCTGCACCTGTAAATTACTACTGTGAGACAGAATGTAAATAGTACTAGGAAACTTCTTAGAGGGTCATCTAGAGGTATCTGGCAGTTTAGTCTCTAATTGCGAATACACACAATGACTATATTGTATTGCAACACTTGTACCATCAGATAGAATGTGAGTCTTGCATGAGATGGCTCAAAAATGGAAACGATCTGCTATTCTCAGCAAACACAGCAAGCTTGAAGTTTGCTTGTACAGTATAGAATATGTTGGTAACATCAATCTGCTAGCCATCAAAAGCCACACAGTGTATTTTTCATGTGGTAGCAAAGAATTCAAGAGATCAATCACATTAATTTGTTGTGATGCCATGACTTCCAAACTGGTACAGATTTTCCACAGAAAAATACCAATCTGCCCTTCTATCTGTGATTTCCCCAAAATGAAAAACTGTGTTCAGAAAATAACAAACACCACTTTTGATCTTTATTTTTACAGTGAATCAAATAGTGATGCTTCTCTCAGCATCCCACTAAGAGAGAGTTTCAAACTAGGCTTGCTCCTTTTTATTCTGCAAAGCTTTTGATCGATTTCAGTCATAGCACTGTTTTATAAAATTTAACATCTTTGCTTCTCACATTCATTATATTGAACTCTGAAGGCCAGAAGCATCCCGGAAATGATTTAAAGCCACGTGACTCCATGGCTGCCTGCTTTTTAACACAGTCTATGCAAATGAAAACACAAAATCAAGCGCCACTTCACAAGCCCTGAAAATACAAAAGCCTTATTGTTCTGACAAACCTTTTCTCTCCTCGAAGCCAGCCTCAGATTTGAGGGTGTGGCTGCTGCTGTGTAGGGAATCCTTTGAATCTTCATTTTCATCCAGAACCCCAGCAAAGCTGATCTTTCTTTCATACCTGTGTCGGTCCATCTCAGGATCCAGACGCAGCCTGCAGCTCTCCAGATCCTGCAGCAGAATGTAGACCACACAGATGTGCCAGCAGTATGAGCTCCAGCTGCAACTTGAGAAGCTTCAGGAAGAACTGCTTCAGATGGGGTTTATTTTAATCACACATAAGCCAACTGCTCTTTGGCCTTGCAGCAGGCTGAGCCACCTGCCAGGATGGAAGAGTTACCAAGTGCTAACACACATTGCTGATTAACATTGCCCAATGCATTAACACTCTGGCTGCAGGCTCAGGCAGGGAAACATAAATCACAGAATCACAGAATTATTAGGATTGGAAGGGACCTCTGGAGATCATCTAGTCCAATCCCCCTGCCAAGTCAGGGTCACTCAGAGCGGGTGACACAAGAATACATCCAGGTGGGTTTGGAATGTCCCCAGCTGTGAGCAAAATGAGCTTGTATCTGCTCCATGATCAGTAAAAGGCTTTGGGTGAAACTTCAGTCAGGACCGTCGACCTCACTCAGCCCACAGCCTTGGCAAGTCTGTATGCTCTTTTGGTAGTTAAACTAGTTCACCAAAACTAGTTCACTTGCAAATGTTTAGTTCTTCAAGGCTTCCAAGGCTGTGCTCCTATCTGTGGAACAGGTATGCCTACAAACATCAATGAAGTGAGATTTGCTCTACTGAAATTCCAGCTATATGGATCATAACATTATGTACCCGATTTTCTTGGAAAGGAAGCATCACTCCAAAAATACAGACTTGCTATTTTAATCTGGATTATTGTTGCCTTTTTTTTTTCCCTCTGTACAAAGTTAGAAGCAGAACTCTATGGCCATTTTATCTTACAGACTCTTGCATAACGTGCCCTTAAGGTTTCTTTCACCTATAGCTCACAGAACAATACCTCCTCCTTGTCTCCCATATACAAGTCTAGAAAGCGATTAACCAGTTGCACTTCTAGCTCAGATAAAAGCACTAATTTCTGTTGACCTCCGTTATCCAACATACTTTTAGTTCCAAGCCTAATACTTAATGACATGAATTCTAAGCCATGGTATTATCCTGCTTTTGGATGCAGTCATTTATTATGTTGTAATATCAACAATGTGTTTAAGGAGAATTTTGCTGAATTTATTGCTTTTTAAAATTGTCCTTCTTGCATACCTTGGGGCTGAGCCACTTCATCAGAGGTCATCTACAGCCTTTGAAAACATTTTCAGAACCTAATTACAATAATACCCAGATAAATCAACCTGTCAAGCATAATTGCCATGACTAAAATTTGATCTGTCATTAACAAAAAACAGGATAGTAGGGCTAAATCCTTTGTGGAAATTAAACTTTCCATTTTTTCTTCATAATTTTTATCCTGATGTCTGAAAGAAATTTGGCTTAAAAGCTGAAACCATGTCAGCCATTCAATTAATCATCTCATTCCATGCTAAACACCTCTGGAGCTCAGGGTCAATTCAATTTGTCGAAAGATGACTGTGTGCATGTGTATTTTTTGAAACAACAGGTTAAAGGTAATGTTAAACCACAGTATTAGACATAAGAAAATCCACACAAGAATGAATCACTGAAAATCAGTTTTAATGTGTTTTGCTATTCACAGCATTAGTTGTCACCTAATCAGTTGTTCAGCTTACTGTTTATGCCAGGATTTGGCTGTGCCTCTCTGAGTCTCATGGAGTTTTTTTCTTTCTTTGCTTCTTTGTCCCTATCTCTTTCCTTTCTTCCCATTCTCCCTGCAATTCTCTTGGTCTAACCCAAACCAATCTGCAGCTTTAAAGCTCTGACAAATTCTTTGCAAACCATTCTGTTCCCTTCCCCTAACTGCCTTGTTCTGATACCTGACCACTGTCCTTGCTAATCAGCTAGTGAGCATTTGAGATTGTCACTTCCTGTAGTCTACCTCCTACACTTCCCAGGTCCCCCACCCTTGGTTTCTCAATCCCTCTTCTCTGTTTGGAAACTTTCTTTAACTTCCAGCAGCACATGTTGTGCTTCCATGGTCTTACCTTCTTAATCAACCCATTTCATGTACCCTGACCATCTTGTATTCACCACACAATAGTTCCATTATCCCTGCAGAGATCCACTGGAGTTTTTACCCCACCCTACCTCTCATCAGAGCCTGGAATCCAGTGATTCCATGGGCAAAGCCCTCTCCAGTGTGTGTGGTCTACTTACCACAAGAGGCTCGGTTCGTGGTCTGGGCATGTAGGGAAAGGTCTCACGAAGAAATGTGGTTATCTCCAGGAGAAGCTGACAGGCCGCCATTTTTAGTGCAAAAGGACAACAACATTTGGTAGGATTCACGGTGCCTAGGAAAGAATATTTCTATCATGAACAAGGAGTTAATACAAGATCTGGAACCAAGAGGTGATAGACATTGTCACATATGGTGCACAATGCAAGCTGCACTGAAAAACAGGAAACCCCACACTTCTGTGCTACTTTTCCTACACTAAAAGAAACAGAATCAATCAAATAACAGATCATGTATTTACCAGCACATGAAATAATATTCACATTTATACTATATTGTTATATAATAATGATTATATTACCTTACATTACATATTACATTATATTAGATATCACATCATATTTCATCTTATAATAATATTTTATATTTCTATTTATTATATTATGATATTTATTATATTAGATTGCATTACATTGAAGTAACACAATAGTTGACTACAGTATATATAATAGTATATTATGTTGAAGTACCTACTAAACTAACCACAAATTTATGACATTTTGTATACAAAATATAGTCATTTAAGGATAATACAGGTTAAGAAGTAGATACCCTTCTTTTCCTTTTCAGTTTTGCATTCAGTCAAATCTTTTGCAGTTGTGGAAAAAAACCACTTTCAAATATAGAAAATTATCTCAAAATAATGGAGTCATGACTAGCTCTTAAAGAGATACTTTTCCTATTATTATTAATTACTACCCTGATAATTGGAAAAGATAGCCTCCTTTGAAGTCAGGATTCAAGGAATCCATATGCTATATAGAGATAATCAAGGGAAAAAATCAAACTACTTAATCAAATTTTACATTCAAATTCTTAACCTAAAACTAAGAGGGAAAGGGAAGAGGGATTATCAAAAAATTTGAAGTTTTGTATCATTGATTCTAAATAATCAGATTTAAAACCAAAGCTTTTTTAACCCATCTGATACAATTCAAGCTTAAAAGTATGAAGGATTCTTCAGTGCTTGATCAACTTGAAAAGTACTTTTTAGGATAACAGACAGTAAAAAAAGTAAATTAAAATGTTAATTGTGACAAAAACTAACCACACCCATTTTTAAAGTTATTCCTGATATTACCATTTACCAACACCTCAGAGAGATTAGTGATTTCACTTGCTTTTCTCATGTATGATCTAATTGCTTTCGCAAAGAAAAAGACTCAACCGAACAAGGGAGAAGACACTGTAGGGATCAGATAAAACCAGATTAATTCTGTGACGCTTGGCAGATCCCCCGTACACATCACCAGTAATGAATTGTGGACTTTGTAAAGATTAATCTGAACTATCAAATGCAAATCAGACATACTGTGCAATGGAATATCCAACTGCATATTTAATGCTCTTCAGTCTACTTCCTACAGCATATAAAGCAGCTTTTGAAAACTCCTTGCCTACAGCAAGGATGCTGATCAGCTATTTTCAGACACTAGTTTTCAGGAGAGCACTGGAGCTTTAAATGGCTTTCTACACCAGAATCTAATTTTTGTTTGCTTGTCTCAGAGGACCCTTTTAAAGCAGCTCCACATTCCCTTGAGTGCCTGGTATGAGAGGCTGAACAGGGAAAAGAAAGCCTATCCTGTCACTCAGTCATGGGAATGCAGTTGTTCATTTGTGGTGCAGGAGAAGGAATCTTTGGTATGCAACCTCTTCCTGCTTAGGCTATATCCCCTAATAGGACGATCCAGAACAGCCACCCCTGTTCCTGTAGCTGCCAGCACTGGCACACCACACAGTGGCACATGGGAAGGTCAAGCTTAGGGCCAAGACCTTCTCTTGAGCTCATTTCTTATAAATGCCATGTCATTCTTCCCACCAGCTTCTCTCTACTCCAAAGTGGGCCTTTATGCAGTTGATAAGAACAAATCCAGAACCATGGGAAGAGAAAGCAGAAGATAAACAGTGCCAGCACACTACATCCAATGCGGAACAACAGTACATGTAGACAAGCATCAGTAAGTTGCACCACAAACGTATACACAAATGATGTCTAAAGAGCACATAATGTTTATTACCACCTTCGCCTACACCTACAACAGGATGTGTTTTGACAATTTATTTTGGTTCACAGGGTTTGCTATAACTTGCATGCCTATACAGACTTTCAGAATCAGTGATCTGTCACAGCCCTTCCACCCTTATGTACACACAGGCACAAATGTGTGTGGTTTCATCATTCTGTTGTTATACAGATTTTTAATGATGCTTTTTTAAATTTCTGCCTGAAAATTAGGCACTATACTGAAGTCAAGATTTAAAAGCGTTTAGCAGAGCTGTGACAATTCTCATCAGGTGAGTTGATGGTTCAATGTTCAGAAATGGAAAAGCGACGGATCTTACACAAATATTGTGGCAGAAGTAACTGTGAGGAATGGAACCTGAACCACTTTTGACACTCAGGTGACAGCAAGGCTCAAGAAATAAATTACAACCCTGCTTACAACTGCAGTTTCTGTGTACAGGAATTGCAGCTCACTGCTTGGTTTCCCCTTCCCTTTTCCACCCAAGTCTTTAAGTACTGCTATACATCTGTCATGTTTTATATCCAGGCACAAAAACAACAGGGGAGGAAGCTGGGGTGAAAGTGAGGGACTGGGAAATACAGCTGGGTGGCAAGAAAATGAAAAGAGAAAAAATATTAAGTGCTCCTAAAGCAGAGGTTCTTACAAGCGGGGGTTCTCGTAGTAAAGGGAGTCTCCTTACTGTCATCTAAAAAGTCTTCTTCTTCATCCTCCTTTCTCAGGCGCCTCTTGGTCTCCTCATCATAAATGAGGCCAAGCAGATTGGCAGGGCTCTCACTCTCAGCATGGCACAGCTCATTGAGGCGGATACCAATTGCCTGCAGATGGAGAAAGAGAAGCACAGGATGTGAGAATGTCAGCCCAACCAGAATGCCCTGGCTTTATTTTTATTGTCTAAAGAGGGGAAAGGGATGACAGACGACTAATTGCTATCAAAATCATAATTTATTTCCCCCTTTTTTCAACAAATATTTGCAAACAGTGTCAAATTTCAGGATGAAAATTTTTAGTAGATTTAGTTAAACAATAAAGCCCTCCAAACTGTCACATAACAGGCAGAAGGAGATTAGGTCATTATTAAGTACTAATTTCTTCCACTTTTCTTTGTTCCTTTGATATATTTATTCCAGATTTTTGCCAGAAACTCATTGATGCAATTTCCAAAAATGAGCTGAGAGTATGCTTATAGAATCTGGGAATGTGCAAGGGTAATGGTGTACAGAGGATCCGTGGAAAGAGCAGAGTCAGTCAGATTTCCATCTTACATTCTCCAGAAAGGCATTGATTGTTTATCATGGCTGTTTGCCAGCATCATGATCAGTATGTAAACAGCCCTCATGGCGTTGTCAGTAAACTACAGGTAAGAGTGTGTTAACAAGGAGATTGCTTTCCTGCTAAGACACTTGAAAGCTCTTAAGAATTGTCTTGATTTTCTTTGCTGCACGTACATGAGTAGAACACAGATAAGTATGCAAAATTTTATCCTGTGATATCATCACTTTGTGAGGGAAGGGATGTTTTAAATTACAGAATTTTCATCAGCACTGGCCATTTGGCCTTTTTGGGTATGGGATAGTTTTAGACAAAGATACTAAGGAGGTTTTCTAAATATTTTACAAGTCAGAACTGATGGTCATGCCAGCACTATATAATTTTCCCGCCATGGCTGAAGTGACACAGAAATACATAAATGGTCACTTATTGTAACTGTTCTTGCTATTAAATGCTTCCTTCTGAAATCCAGTAACAGGGTAAAGGGTAGACTCTGCTACATAAAGAGAATAAGGTGATACTGTTGTGGTTTGCATGCTGATACAAATAGTTGTCAATCTCAGCTATCTCTGAGCCTGTACATTGCTAAAGGAACTGCACAGGTCTCACAATTTTTTGCCTTTCATATTTCAGGCATTTAAATGAAGAAATGTTCTGCATGCCTGTCCATAAAACAGTAATTGATCACATATTATTTATGCTGTGTAGTCCACCCTAATGTTAAAGCAATAAGACACAATCTCACAGCTTCCTATCTAATGAGCACTGAATTCCTGACATGTGTTTTCTGTATTTTTGGTTTTCTAGCAAACAGAGAAGCAAAACCAAAAGTCCTCTTAACAGAAGCAGTCAAAGGAAGTGACAGACAAACCCAATCAGAACAGATTTAACATTGTATAATTTCAAAAGACAGCAGAATTTTGATTTTGATTCAAAATGTTTATCACTGCTATGGGCAGTCCAAGTCTCACCTCCTGTGGAAAGGGTTCACCACTGTGATTCTCTGATGGCTATTAGGGAGGCCAAATTAAAGGAGCTGGGGTAGAAAAAAAGATTTACCTTCTTTCTTGGTCTGACTAAACTTTGACAGTAGCACTGTATACCACAATTAGTGAGCAATGAATCCATAAGCAAGAATCCACAAGCAAGAATCCATAATTAGCACAAATTTCCAGCCTTATTTCCAGCAAGAAAAAAACAGAAAAAGGCCTCAGTGCATTCAGAGTCTTTCTGGAATATTCTTTTCCCTTTGTTCAAGAGATTCTTTCCTTTTCTCATTGTCAAAGATTTAACAGAGAAACAGCAGTGTATTCTACAGCAGGTGCCTGTACTTTAGCCACAGGAAGCCAGTTCTCTTCATAATTCAGACTGTCTGGTTGAAATCTGCTCAGAGCCAAAAAAGGAGCTCCCTGAGGAGCTTTCAGAGGCCCAGTCTTCCAGGCTTGACGGGTGGCTGCTGCTCATCCTTGCAGCCAGCTTCATCTGAAAGAGCTTCTGGGAGGAAGAGCAGTGACAGAGGACCAGCCTTGTCCTGCATTCCATATAAAGGAGTAATGCTAGCTGCAGGCCAGTCTCAAAGCTTGAGTATTTTTGGGGGCCAGTGATGCTGTGGGTAAATAAATTCTTCTGGCCTTCAGTGAGAAGAATCAGAAATATGAATGAACAGCAAGACACCTTGCAGGGAAAGGAAAAAATTCGCACTCTAAAACTACTCTCCAAATCTTAACCTGCCTTACAGTTATGTAAACGCAAGGCTTTTCCCTTCTGAAATGTTCCTAAGCAGCAGAAAACACACACTAGTCTTAGAATGGAGAATGCATCCAGGTAAGTCTTATGATGCCACTAAAGTTAAGGGTAAAACAATTATGCTAAGTTGCCTATGATCAGATTTCCCTGGCTCCTTTCTTATGACCTTGAATCACACGGTAGTACTTCTGACATTATGAAAAGAAAACCTTCCTGGACTTTTTCCAGGTCAGGTATATCAGTTACTAAAAATGGCAGCTGACGGGGAATCTAACTGGCTTCTAATAGTTACTGTCTTTCTTGTTTTCATTCTTTTAGAGTCTGAGAAAAGAGAATGTCTAGAAGCATAGCACCTACAAACAGAGATGGATAGTTCTGGCTGTCTGAAAGCATGCAAAAATTCAATGACTATGAAATCCTATGCTCTCCACTTAAAAGGAGTTCTTAAAGGAGTCAGGCTAAGGCAGTGACTTCATGGAATACAGAAGCAAATACCTTCACCCTATTTACTTTTTCAAGGAACTTTGGTATTTGTGCTGTTATTAAGATAATCTCCCATGTTTGAGACCTTACCAGAGAGTAGGATGACCAGGTACCATTTTCTGAGTTAGCTTCAGGAATAGAAGGAGGAGATCTCCAAAGATACTAAGCTTAGGTTCTCAGACCCAAGTTGAATTCTCTGCCTGGACTGTTCTGTGCCGGGAATGTATTGATATGGTCAGCTTTATTTTGAGGTTCCCTACAATGTGCTCCACTGAGAAACAGGTATTGGTTTACCCTACAAGAATAGAGGTCAGCAAGGCAGAACACATGATTTTTAAATTCCCCTAAGCATTGGATTGTATGTTTTCTTTTTTTCGGGGGTGGGGGGGAAGGGTGAGGAGGATGGGAATCATGATGCTCACTATAAAAATCACTGGTTTTTAGAAGAGGTGAAAAGCACAAAACTCACTTCCAGAAAGACATCTGTAACCAGTCAAAGGAACTTCTCCCACTGTTTTGAGTTGTGAGAAATGACCTGTATACATGTCAGATGTTCAGCAATTATATCCTGGGGGCTTTACAAGGAAATTGCAAGTGGCGTTCACAGGGCCAGGTAAGGCAATTGCCTTGTTCCTGTATGGTAAGAGATCACAATCAAAGCTTGAAGGATTCAAGTGCCAAACAAAAAGAGACAATTCTTTACATGACTCGTAGCTCTGTAGAATTCCTTGCCAAAGAATTATAAGCCCTATAACAGTCTGTAAGGGTGCAAAGAGAAATTGAATAAGTACAGCAAAGAGAAACTCATTACTAAATATACAGCACCATACCTAGTTCAAGAAGCCCTAGACTAAATATATTTGGAAGCAAGAAATATAGAAAGTAGTATTACACACCACATTCTCCTGCTTCCTTAGCCGTTCACATATGACAAGTGCTGGAAAAAGGAGAATGGGCCAAACAGATTATTGGACAGAAAATGTCCTAACAAAGGCACTTTAGAAGAAGGGGTGATCCTGGCAGGCTAAGTGCAAGTTGGAAGGAAGGCTTCTGAGTCCCCACCTTACAAGGATTGAAATTCTGTACAGGATCCAATTACCTTTATATTTGGCCATATTTTTTAATGTAAGTAGAAGAGAAACAAACACTTACATCTCCCCATTGGTAGAAGAGCTTAGCTGCATTCCACTGCAGCTTCTGGTTCCTTTTGTTGCCTACGATAGGAGAACGGCCACGGGACAAGCCTTTCTTAGTAATGTTCACATGGTGGCCCTTCATCCACTCAGGCCAGTTGCCACGATTACAGCGGTGAACGAAGCGTGCGCACTCAAGGAACAGGGCTGCTCGCGCCACTACAGGAGCTTCCTGAAATGTTTGCAAAAAAATCACCTTAAAAGCAAAAATACATTGGAAAAACTCCTGAACATTAGAGTATTTTGTGCTTTAAAAAATTTCCTTGCAAGCTTGCCAAGGAGTCACACAGTATGAACAATCTCTCCATAAAAAGCTGACACCAGAGTCTCTCTGCATAAGTCTCACCTCTTGAGCTACTAAAAGGAAGCTCATAAACACTGAACAGTCTTGCTCAGTCCAAACACTACAGGGGCAGAAAGAAACACAATATAAACTTAAAAAGAACATTATACCCTTTGCAATGTTCTCCTTCAAAAACCATCTAAACTCAAAAGCAGAAGCATGCATCTAGCACTGTTACTGCACAAACAAGTCAAGTTTTAGTTTCACCTTTGCTACTAAGGTTGCAAATATTGCAGGAGCAAATGACACCATGGCCACACAAATCCTAGTATTTTTCACTTTAGGTTCTGCTTCTGAACCTTGGGGATGAAAGCATAAACGGAAACTTGTTAAAACTAGGAAAAGCACTATTTTGTGGTTATAATTAATATCTATGGAGACAGAAATATATTACTCTGGCGTAAGTCAACAAAATTTCACTGGCCAAATTTCACTCACCTTAGCAAGTGTCAGGCAATTCAGTACTGAAAAAACAACAGGCAGCTGAGTTTTGAAAGGACTGACCAGTTTCCAGAGGAAAATCCTCCTGTCCCTGGCTTGTAAGAATCACTTTAATGGGAGAAATTATATTCAGTATATCTTAGTTTGTATTAAATCACCCAGCAGGATACATGTTAGACCAATGAAGAACACTTCCAAAACTTTCTGAAATGTTAAAAAAATGGACACACTAATTTTGTTTCCTAAAGGGTAGCTTAGACTCAGGAGTAGCTTTTTTCACAGCAGTCTAAACTGCCAAAATAACATCCTTACAGACATGCAAATGGTTCTCCTAATTTCCATTTAATTTTCCCCTTTCTTCTTGCAATTTTCACAATCAAAACTGCTGTGATCAGCAGTTTGTAACACTAACAATACAACAATGCCTACAGTTTACCAGCTGGCTTTAAAATGTTCACTAACAGGGATTTCACAGAGCACAAACATGTTACACACTTCTAGATGCTGACAGCTTTAATGAAATAATTTAAACAGATCAGCATCTACTTATAAAGATGGGCTTGTCAAATGTGGTCTATAAATAATAGACAGGCCCTGAGACCCTTGTGGCAGGACATATCCTCCCCCTCTCTACCACTGATAGTTGGTGCAGATATGGAAAAGATAACCCCGGGGCTGAAAGGCCCAGCAAGGGGTCTTCTCTGGTGCCAAAAGGGCTCAAGTCTCAGCTAAGAATCAACCTCTTAGTCTGGAGAGCAGATGTGGAAAGAGATAACAGAGATATTCTTGACTGAGAGACACTGTTTACAAACTATAAAAGACACACGAGTTTTCACGGAGGCAGAAGCCTTCTACACCCACACCCTGAGAGTGTGGGGGACTTCTCCCTGGAGTTTGGACGTAGATTCCGCAGTTACTTTCCTGGGAATTGGGGGAAAGGATCTCGATATGTGCCCCACCAACAATTGGATGGTAAGATACATTGAATCCTAAGTTATTTCTTTGCTAGCTGTAAAACTAATGGTACCTTTAACCTTGCGCTGTATATACCTACTAGTAGTTTCTTTTTATTCTTATTCCTGTGTAGTATATCGTTTGTTTTAAGTCTTATGTCTGTTAGTTTTGTGTCTATTAAATAAATAATTCCTTCTATAATAGACCGAATAAGCCATTATTAAAGAACTTGTGAATGAGAGTGGATCTTGAGGTGCTCACCACCCCAATAAAGCTACTGCCTGCTGCCAGAGGCCTGGGCAAAAGGCAGAGACTTAGCTAAACACCCACATCCATTCACAACAACCCTGTAAGATGGTCTGTTGAACATTATTAAATAGAGCCTTCATGAGTGTTTTAATCAAAAACTGAAAGCAACAAATTTTGGACCAATGCTCCTAAAGCTTGATTTAAGAAATTATTGACACAACATCCATTTGCAGTTTTTGGTCACATTTTTACAAATGTTGGGGGAAAAAAGCGATTGGCTTGAATAGGAAGATTTAAGCTACCGTGATGTTCTGATGAAGAAGGCAGAAATCTGAAGGCAGACACTCACTAACTACCAGAAATAAAACTAATATCTAGCAACTAGAAAAACATTACTAACTACTGGTTGATCATATGCAATATGGTGAAGATTTCACAGAATAGGTTAAGATTTTATTCTTTTATTCTCATGGAGTAAAACCTTAACCGTGGAGACGTATGTGATGAGATAAAGCCCCAGTCTTAGTCTACTACTGGTTTAGTTCACTAGTAGTAAATTCAAAATTTCTGAGCATACTGGAATCCTGTAAAGAAATGTGTTGTAAACATTATGAAAGCACGCAACTACCACAATTAAAGGAGGATATGTAGGATGAGGGGCAAAGGGGAGGAACAGGATTAATTAAAAATCACTGTATTGTTTAAAAATCACTGAAAAGACCTCCTGCACGAAGGACTTTCATCACAAGGCACAAGCTCCCTGTGATTGCTTACCTGAGGCTCTGAGAAACCTGAAGCAGCAGCAGCAAGAGAAGATGAAGATGTGACAGAATGAACAGAGATGGATTCACATAACAGAGAAAAACATCACAAATGGAGAGAAATGAATCAGACAGGTGATGTGTAGCTGAAAAGAACATAAGTTACCGTGGTCACTGTCAAAACCCGACAGCAGCAATACTCTCACAAGTCTGTCCATGCGTATGCAACTGTTCACAAGTCCAGTTTTAACATTAGGCCCGCTATATTGTTTTGCGCCTTGAAAATTGTTCTTGTACTGTATCAATTGACATGAATTCACCAGTTTGTTAACAATTCAAGTCATCCCATTGAATTTTTTCAACAGATAACCTGATTTGTTCTAAAGAGCAAATGACCTGGGTGGAAGGAACCAAATACAGAATGGATTTGGAATTTCACAGCATCACATTACTGTTCATGTCAACCTGATTCTGCAGTTCTATGACTACAGAATAATTATGTCCAGGTTTTTTTTCAAGAACAATGACTTTTACAACACTAATCAATCAGTGGTAATTTTCCTCAAGTCCTTTCTTAAAGTCCACATGGCACTTTGAGCAAAAATTCATTTCCTCTCTTCAAGACAGAAAAGAAAGGTACATGATACCAACAATATACATCTAACAGATGCCAAAGTAAATTCAAGCACTGTCAAAAGATGCTGACCAGATAGCTCTGCTTTGTCTAAGTAAAAGTAAGTGACATGAAAGTTGTGTTAGCAGGTATATGAAGATAGGTTGCGAGTAAATTATTAACTAGTGTCTTGGAGAATTGCCTGTTTCAATTAGTTCAGACCTCTGTGATTATATCTAAAAATAGTCAAGTACAATCCATGACACAGTTCTTTGTTTCTGTACCTAGTCTTTTACTCTAGGACCTGTTTGTAGCAATCTTTGACTTCTCTCCCAATCATAAGCACTTCTACAGAGAAATATTTCTGCCATGGAAACAGGGACATGGGAACAATAGGGCCTGCCTAAGACCCAGGGTGACATGGAATCAGGATTTTGACAAGTATTCTTGCCGTTTAGACTTTGCTTCTACTGTTCCAATACTTAGTAGGTCATCTCAAACACAATCCTACCAGAAAACAGTACAATTATTGCATTTCAACAAGGATAAAAGATTTACATGTTACAACAAATGAGCTCACATATCTTGTGAGAAATGCAATGCTGACAGGTGTCACACACTGCTATATTGGTCAAAGAAAAGCTGGTATCTCCCCACCCCCCGAAGTCATTTACACCAGTCTAATTAGGATACTTTAGGTAACATTGTAACACAATCCTAGACAGTAGTTTATTGGAACCCTCAACACCAACTTAAGTATAGACTGAAATATCCCGAAGTAAATTAATTTTACTATTGCAAAGTCTGGATTTAAGCTGGGGACATAAAGATGAAACTGTCAGCAATGTATCAATTATCACTGAATGTCTGCACAGTCATATAGTTTTAAAAATTTAGTCAAGTATGGATGCTGCTTCTAAGAAAATATGTTAACTGCATAGGTGCTAAACCTAAGGCAACACTTATTTTAATACACAAAAAATTTTTAGTTCCATAAGGATGCATCATTTGTTTCACTGTTCTAATTTCTTTAAACCAGTGTGGCAAACCGGTACAAACATCCAGACTGATCAAAGATTTCAAAGTTGTTGTAAGAATAGAATTTTGCAGACCTGAATTAAAAAGCACGCTCGGAAAGATTATGGAAGAACTGAAACTGGAAATGTTTGCCTTTCATATTTTAAAGGTTGTCTTGGCAACTAGGCTGGATAAAATTACTTAAGAAGCTTTTCATTTGCATCAGACCTGATTCAATCTATTACTTCAAAAGCCTGAAAATAGAAGTTAAAAAACCCAGAATGCTTCCTTTTGGGTGTATTCTACTGACATATAATGTGGGAATTTTCCATTGCCATTAACCAATACAGTGAGATGACAGGCTGTCATCTTTTAAAACAAACACTGCATGTGACTGCTTAACTTCTATATATCTCCAATACTTTGTAGACAAAATGCCAACTGAACAGGTACTTGGAGTCTCCCAAGGCTATAATTAGAGCAACGCTTCCTTCATCTTTAGCTGCAGACCTTTCAGAAATTCTAATATTAAAATCATCTGCATCATTCAGTGGAATGGAGAGATGGTTACATTTTAGTTTGTAAAAGCCAGTCTGGAAGTCAGACATCTTCAAACAGTTCACTCTGACTGGTAGTTTCCAGCTGACTTCATGCATGGCCACAGAGTAAACTGATCTGTAACTTAGGCATTTGGGAAATTTAAAAATTAAGTGAGACATTTACAGGCAACAGGGACACAATTGCCAAACTCCATTTTATCATCTGATTTATTAGAACACAGAGTAGTGCATCTTCAGAAGGATCCTGGTGACAAACTTGCTAGGAATGAGCTCTTTCCTGCCTGTGCACCTTACATCTTACTAACTCTCTTAGTTAAGAATTTGCAACAGGGTGGCAGCCTGGAAGCCTTGGAGACTGAAGCTGAGTGTTGCACACTCAGCAGGTTGCAAACCATCTTCTAAGTTCACTGCAACCCTGACTGGTGAGAGCCACCTCTGAGTGTGAGAGCATGAGGTAGGTTACTCTATCAGCCACTGCATCCACAGCTTCCAGCCAAAGCAACAATCTCCGACAGGAAGTGTGGGAAATAGTGAACAAAACATGTCTGTTGGAAGATGGATGAGGACCACTCAAAGCAGTAGAGCTAGACAGGAACTGACAACAACAGCAACTCCAGACCAACACTAATGCAGACGTGCTTGAATCTGCGGACCAAGTATGCAAGGTTAAGATGAAGATACAAAGGAGTGGTGCACAGAGCATAACATCCCTACAGCCATGGAACAGGCAATGCAGCAAAGATCAGGGCACAGCACTAGCAGGAAGGGAGAGTCCATGACCCTGACACCTTCAGCAGTGAGCAAAAAAATTGAATTGAGCACAAATAGCACAACAGTCACACAGGTGAGAGGTGGGGCATGGGAAGAAAAGGGATAGAGAGCCTGTGTATGCTCTGAGAGCAGTGGCTTTTAATCTCATTTCAGCTTGCACACAGCCGAACACTTAGGAAAGGAAGTAGAAAAGCAGCATGCAGAGAAATTGCTAATATTTGGCTGTTTTTTCATAGCTGTATTTGTCACACTCCTTGCTTGTTACATAAACACCTCACAGAGCCCCACTGGCTTGTGAATCACAAGCTGAAGGCCACAGCTGTAGGAATGGGAGGGATTGTTAAAAAACACAACTGCAAGGATAAGAAGGAAGGAGATACAGAATATCAGGAAGAAGGGATTGAATTGTGTCACTCCTTTGATTTGCATTGGCGAATCAGCAATATCCACATTTAAAAGCATGCACACTCTGATATAATTTTTTTTCCACTGACTGACTCTTGTGACTAATAGGTCAGTGTTGCCTAATGTACTTATAACTCTGTCAGAACTCGAGAGAGGAGTTCCTGTGCCTCTGTAAGCAGTTATCCAATCTTCAATCCTTATTCTGTAGATTGACGCTAGGAGGAGAAACAGAGTGTCTGTGAGCAAAGTATGAAGACAACAACACAAGTTTTGCACTGGCAATAATGTAGTTATGCGGAGTTATGTAATGAAAAAGGATCCATTTTGTCTGCAAACTCATCCACTCACAGATGCTAAAGCTCCAGCTAATACCACCACCACCAGAAGCTGGCATTGCTGTGATGCTTTACATTCTTTCTGTGGGGCACGAAGAGCATTAGTGAATGACAGCGGGACCACCACACATGCACATGCTCTCAGCAGGTAACAACAGACCAATAATGACTTACAAGATCTAGAGCTGCTGCCAAAATGGAGGCATCAGGGATAGTGCCTGGTTCACAGCAGTTCAGCAGAAACTGAAAGCGCTTCATGCCTTGGCGGATTGCTCCCAGGTTCACAACATTCTTGGATTTTCCTCCTTCTTGTTTGGAGCTCAAGTGATCATCAAAGCTATGGCAACCTAAAGAGGTAGAGAGTACAAAGGGGATGCAGGGAGGGGTAGAGAGAAGGGAACGCAGTCTCTCACCAGTAAAAAATGGAGAACAAAAATCTTGATGAGTACAGTCTTAGTGTAAATCCCTTTCTCTCCTTGTGTTATCTTGAAGATAACAGGTGCATTTTTACAATATTCATGACTTCCATGAAACAGATATACAGCTAGTCAGACTCTGGTATTGGTCATACTGATATCTGCCCAGTACACTTCCACTATACTCACCGTGGAAGCCCAGGACCTACTCCAACACAGGTGAACTAGGATGTTGTCCTTCCTCCCCACCTCTTTAACACAGATCATGTACCTTATGGTCTTTTTTTCCTTAATAATCTCCTACCTTACTTCTCTATTGCCTTTAAGTTTACTTTAAAGCAGAGCATGCATACCCCTTATTCGTCATGGATCAATTTAGTAATATAACATCTACTAGGACAGAAAAATCAGTAGTGAATGTGTAGTCTATGTGGAAATCAAGCACTGTCCTTTTTTCATGCAGACATCTGCAATTATCTCAAGAGTAAAGAGGAAAGTGAGACTGGCCTCAACTCCTAGGTATCATCATTCCAGCCTCTCTCCTTTGAAGGGTCTTGTATTCTTTGGGATGAAAAAGAGTTCAGTTCAAAAATGAAGCCGGCATCCTACTTCAGGGACAATTTTAAACTCTATGTATAGTGTTCACGTCATAAATCAACTAATCCAAATTTACCGCTTCTAGTGCAGAAGATCACTATGCAGTTGGTAGCCAGAGTTGAGACAATGGTAGAAAGATACAGACTAGAAATAAGAAAAGCTGTTTCAAGGCTGAAGTGTCTTGAAAAAAGACAAAAAATGGATAGTCACCATCTGGGCTTTTTGTCTTTGCCCATAATACTCTCCCTGTTTACATCTGAAAGTACAAAAGTTTACAGAACACTGAAGGATAAAGCATTGAAGAAGAGAACACTGAATGGAGAATTCATCAAAATTGGTTTTAAATAGATTATTTGAAAGACAAGAGTAAAAACAACAACTCTACAGGACTTTTTGACTACTTCAGGAAAGAAGAATGGCTGAAAATTGAAGTTCTTTTGGGCGTGCACTCCCTAGAATTACTTGGAAAGTATTTACGAGCTACATAAAAAGTCACAACAGAAAATGACAACGTAGATCTTCACTTTTCCCTTGAACACAGAGGTATATCAAATTTCAAGAGACTTATTTACAAATTCCTTGGCTTTTTTCTCTCCAGTGAAGCCGTACCTAACTACCAGCAAACAAAATGTTCCTATGTTGGGAAAATATTCCACTGAAATGGATCAAACAAAGTAGAAAGAACAGGTAGAACAATTAGACATGCAAGCAGTCACAAACATCCTTCCAAGTCCTTCTGTTTCATTATAGCTTTTATATCTTATCTAAGCCTTCCTGCTATGACTGTCATAACACTAACTCATTTGAGGCACAAACAAAATTTTCCTATTCAGAGCCCTGTTAAGTCTGTGCCTGTATGGGATAAAAACCAGAAACTTGCCTAAGGCATGTCCCTAACCTGCACTATAAAGACCTAGCAGAGCTTTTGTCCATCTGAGCTCAGTGGCATACCCCGCATTCTGTTGAAGCTTTACAAGACAATTCTTCAGAGGCAGCTGGTGACTGTCCCTTGTTATGCTCATCCTGGAGTAGCCTTGCTGTGATCAGGCAGCCCTCATTGACCTAATTCATGTGACTCAGGCCTGCAGAAGATCTTGCCCAAAGAGCAGAGACCATTTCCTAACACAGGAGGACACACAAGCTCCTGCCCCACAGTAGCTCCCTCTGTGACCATGAGCTCATCCTTCAGAGCAAGCTTGAGCTGCTGTGCCTTGAACAACCTGACAACTTCTGTGGTCACTCACAGCGTCTTCAGTAAGTGCCCAAAGGAACATTATGGGTCTCATGTAAATGCACTGTAACTGTATACATGCCTATATGCTTTGCTCTTAGTATAGGTGAAAAGATCATTAAAATAAATATTTTTACACACGAATGTGTATATATATGTATACATATGCACACATACAGATACACACACATATGTATGCTTACATACATATAAAACACAGAATTTCCAGTGGTCTACATGATAAATCACGATGAAGATTACAGTTCATAAATGATGTCACAAATTATTCTAGATTTTATAATTTTTTAATGTAATTTATTTCTGCTTTGTCCATTTTCTCTTAAATTTAGTCTACTGCTAAAAAACCCAAAAACACAAGAGGAAATACCACATGGAAAAAGCATGAGCAAAGTAATAGCACAGCACCATGAATGACAAAAATGAGAAGGCAGAGAGAGGATCCAGTTTAATGCTTTAGGATCAGACCTTGAGGGATTTAATAGTATGCCCATCCACCATTAAAAGGCTTTTATTCTCCCCTTGTTAAGCATAGAAAAGCTGGTCATCTGTATGGAAAACACAGAAGCACTGGAAATTTGAAGGCACAGTGTACTGTTGCTGTTCTACTGGGTTATAAACTGTCCCACCATGAATGGGCCTCACATTGATGTCACGGTGCACATGCAAGCACAGACATACACGGGGCAGATACAACTATTTTTGCTAAAGCTACATGGCTTTCATTGCGTATCAGAGATCCTTGTAGATACAGTGGTACAGCTTCCTTAACTGTCACATTTTGCCTAATAAACTTTTATTACCCTTGTATTAGCAAGACAAAAAAAATTATTTCCTACAACAAAATATGAAGGTCATCTTACAGGCACACTGCAGAAACAGCTGTGGCAGTCTGTAATGTTCTCAGTGCCCCTCAGCTATTTTTAACCAGTGAGAGCTGGGAGGAAATATGGTAGAAGTATTTCATACCTACTTCAGCACAAAGCTGTGGAAGAAGAAACTAACTCCTTCCATTGCTGGGGAATGCTACCAGACTACAACAAGGTGCTGAACTGATGCATTCTCACAAAGGAACAATATTTTTCATCTAGGAGCTAACTGAAAAGCAGCACCATTCACCAGTGGCAGATAATGACCAGTTTACAGTGACAAGATGTGCTCGTATTTTGCAACTATCACTTGCTTTAAAAATGCCTTATATGCATTACACTGCAGGCCTGGGACAGGTGATGGCAAAATACACACAATGCCATGTCAAAGTGTAATGTCAGAAGAAAAACAAACATAATGCCAGAAAATGTAGCATATTGTAAAACTACAGAAATCATGCTTAAAAAGAAAATTTACTCCTTTTTGTGTGTTTTTGGGAATCTGGTTGTGTTGCCTTAAAAAAAGGTAACAAAACTTCAAGATACAAGGTCATCCCCCGACAAGAAGGATGTACTTTGAGCTGAGGACATGAGCATGTCAATGACTGCATGATATTTTAAAACAGATTATACCATGACCTTGTATTATTCATAAAGGCACTTTTCAGACATTGCTGACTTTGAAAATACATAACAATTAAATACACTTCTGTGGAAAAGAAAAGGAGTGTTTTTATTATTATGTTGTGTGCTAAGAAAAAGGGACAGTATCCCTAACAAATGGTATGCAGAGACTAGACATGCAAACACAGAAGAAAAGAGATAATTACAACAAGATTTGTGTAGGGTTTTCCATTTCTGTGCTGATATTTGCTAAAACTGTCAAATAGCTACAAATCGAAAAAACAAAATTGAACAAAAAAACTGATGGAATTGTTGTATTAGACAACAGAAAATTTACACACCTAATTTTGAACTAAGTGCTTTGAAGCAAGCATTAATTTTTCAAGTGTATTGACCAAATTTAATTTGATTTTAAAAGCCCAAATGGTGTATTGTGTAATTTATTTGGATAGTTTGATTTTATAAGAAAAAAATTTAGCAGAGCTTTTTTCTAAATCAAAATGAAAGAAAGAAGGAAGGGAAAGAAAACAGTTACAAAGACTAAAAAATTGGAGAAGGCTACAATGAAGACAAAAACCATGGAGAAAGCAGGAAAAAAGGGAAAGGGGTAAAATACAGAAAGAAATATATTTTAAAAATGATAAAAAGAAAGAAAAAAGGAGACGAGAACCCTGATTTCTAACCATCTTTTTCTTCTGTGTGATGAAGCTTGGATGGGTGTCTTCGGCAGGTGCGCCATTTACCAAGACGCTTGAAGAAATTCTCCTCTTCATCTCGCCCATTGTCCAGGCCTCCTCCTGGCCCCCCTCCTTCAGACAGCTTCACTGCGCTGGTAAACTTCACCTGTGCAAGGACAGAGGGGCTGGTCAGCCTGTGCCATAGCACGAGATCTTGGTCTCATTGGTTAGACATAAACATCTACAGAAGGGCTGCAAGGGTCACCATAGTAACACAACTAGGTCTGCAGAGATTTATATACGCTGATGCACTTCATCTTTTAAGCTTTCTGCTTAAAAGATTGATCTTTCTTGAGAGGCTGCGAAAGGACAAAGAAGGAAGGAGAAGTGTGACGAAAAATTAAAGCTTAAGTGTGTTGACATAGGTTGCACTTTCCTCTCAGTGCACCAGAGCAGACTGACCAGTACAGTGTAAGTTTAACCTAGTCTTCACCATGAGGTACAAAAGTCCAGTGTCAAATTCCTATGGCTCTACTCTGGAGACTTCTGTGACAGTCTCCTTAGCTGCAAAGTCCATATTGAATAAAATGTTCCCATGTGCAGCTAAAAACAGCCAGATCCTGCCTTTTCAAGCTCTCTATAATCCAGCCTGACACATTTACCTTGGAGCTCTGCCTGATGAAGGAGAGACGGTCAACAGAGCTGATATCTAGGAGGTCTTCCACTCCATCAGCCAGGCCAGAGAGGGAGGAGCGCTTCAGCCAATTCCCTGTTACAGAATAAGCCACTCAGTACAAATCTAAAAATTCTTTCTAGAAGAATCTATTTCTTAGCAATTGCAGTATATTTCTCCACTGTGGCCATACGAAGGTGTGGGAAAATGGGAGAAAAGCATAAGGTAACATTTTCATGTAACATGTATTAACTACCATGCAAGGCCAGATCCTGGGAATTGTAATGGATATATTCTCTGTCTAACAAATGTTAATTTGGAATATTTCTCTTCAACAGACAGGAACAGTGCCTTTGAGATTACAGTACTAGCCTACTACTTTGGGGGAAAAGTTTCAATAATCTATTTTGACAAAAATACCCCCTGATATCTTTGGCAAATTGCTTACATTTCCCTTTGCCTCAGTTCCACATCTGTAAAATGGAGCGAGCAGCAAATGACAGCTTCTTTTGGGAAAATACACTGACAATAAGGAACTGAGTTGCAATATTTCTTAAGACAGCTATATCTAGCTGTATTTCTCTACACATGCAATATGTATATAGAATGGAAAGAGACATACATTTACCTATGGGAAGTTTGAGTTTCTTTCGAAGGGAGATTCGTCGGGAGCGAGAGCGGGAGCGCCTGTCTGTGGTGGTTCCAGAATGAGCAGTGGTGCACTCAGATGTGTCCTGCTCAGATTGACTACTGGTATCACTCGCTGCACTTTGTGACTTAAACATCTTTCGCCAGAAGTCCTTGCGTCCCAGATTGGCTCCTTGGATTTGCTCATCACTGGAATAGAAGGTATGCAAAGCATGAACTGCATTTCTGTGAAGTTTGAATGCTCAGGGAAATGAGACCTCCTTTCTGCAGCTGCCTCCTAACCTCTCTGTTACTTGAGGTTGTTTCATTTTGAATTCCAAATATACTGTTCTTAGTGGGACATAAGCTTGATGACACACTCAATATTGTTCAAGACACAAAATAACCATCTTTTCTACCCTTAGGTGCTTGTTGTCCACTGTGGCAGGATGTCATCCCCCCCTCTACCACAGAGCTTATCTGCTTTGTCCATCAGCTGGTGCATATGGGTGAGATAACTCAGGCTGGACAGATGCCCAAAAGGGAGTTATCTCTGGTGCCAAAGAGGTGAGACCCCCAGCTGACAATGAACATCTCTCACCTTGAGAGCAAGATGTAGAGAGATAAGCCAGGAATCATTAACTGAGAGACACTTTACTTTACAACTATAAAAGCTACACAAATTTTCACAGAGGCAGAAGTCTCATACACACTCCCTGGAAACGTGTAGGGCTCCTCCCCGAAGCATGGACGCATCTTCGTGGTTATTTCTCCAGAAATTGAGACCAAAAGATTTTTTATGTATGCCCCATCAGAAATTGGATGGTAACATACATTGAATCCTAATCTATACTATTTCTTCACTAGCTATAAATACCTTATTATTATAGTGCATTTACTAGTAGTGTTTCTTTTGTTTATCCTGTGTAGTAAGTAACTGTTAAAGTAGTTAAATTTGTGTCTATTAAATAAATAATTCATTTTGTAATAGACCTAACTGGCCATTATCAAGAATCTGAGAAGTGAGAGCGATCTGGGGTGCAGGTCTCCCTTAAAAAGAGTTAGTGCCAGAAATCTGAGTCAAAGGCAGGACTTCTTTAAGGTCTCCTCTCCATTCATAACATCCACTGAACAGGTCATTCCAATTTTTATTTTCTACACATGAAAGTAAATCATCTTCTCTATGTCAAAATGAACTGTATTTATAAGACTACATTAATAATTTCTACAAGTATGTGTACCAGAAAGCTTTAGGACATCATGATAGCCATTTGTAAACCTGCTCACTAAATACTGGAATAGCAACAACATTTTTTACTATATTCTTGAGATCTCCCATGGCTATGGCAGGGCTCAGAGAGGAACCACTTGCTGCAATCCTGCAGAGCAGTAAAAGGCTTTGTGTTATCCTTGCTGTCTCAGCAACAGTGAGACTTTGCAGGCTCAATTAAGGCAGGAGAATATGTGATGTAGAGCTCTAGGCCCTTGTGCAAGCAGTCTTCATGCAGTGCATCTCAAAGCTCTTTAACGACGTATTCAGAGGAGTTAAATGACTTACCCAAAATTACTTAGGGACCAGTGGGCATTTGTAGAGTTTTCTAAAATTCTTAAGAGTATTAAGTTTAATTCAATAGTAAATGGCAGAATTCTTTGGACATAGATTTCAGTTGTACAATGCTAACAGCAGGTTGATTCTCTGTGCTGAAAAGGGTACTACAACAATCTTTGGAGACTATGTGCCCAAGGCAGGTCAGGAATCAGCTGGCTCTCACTGAAGCATTAATGACCCTTAGCAACGACTTGGAAGTTGAAAATTAATAAAATCATCCCCCAGAAGTACAAACAAAGCTTGGAGAACAGTTGTGGTTAAATCTCTGAGGAATTAACACGCTATTCACCACTGTGGTAGTATGGTACACAATACTGACAAATCTAATGCACTGCCATTTGAAAATCTCTGCTGTTTCCCTATCAAAACCAGGATGGGTCCAGTTGGCAGCACTGAAAACAGACATTACCCGGTTGTTTGCAGTAGCTCTTGTGTAGACACTCAACAGTTTGTTGTACCATCCAAACAGGTAAGTCTGTGCTGTCCTGTCCATTTGTACTAACCCCAGAAGGAAGCTGCTGGCACGAACATCTTGAACAGTTTCATATTTACTTACTGTTCTGGAGTTTGCATTGGGCGACTTGAGATATAACTCCGGCATTCATCAGGGGCAGCTGAGGCCTGGCCTTTGTCAATGATGACACTTCCTACCTCAGATCTATACAGACAAGATAAATCATCAGCCAAAGGAAATGGATGGCCCATCTTATGGTCCTCACATAGAACTGGATATGGAAACCTGAAAAGCAGCTTTAGAGACGTACTCTCTCCTTAGCAACTTACTGTCTCTATATACATATTATTCCCAAAAAAGGCATCAGCTCTTAGCAGCAAAGCCAAGGTTTTCAGGACTTTTTCAACTTTCTTAATCCTTCTTCCCAACATTTTAATAAGACAAATTCCTCAAAGCACCAGAGGAAATTTCCTTTTGATAAAGAAGCATGTCAGTATTAGATTTCTTCTGGGACTTGTTTTGCATACCAGGATTCACCTGTCAGAAAAACAAGTACACATCCCAAAGGATGTGATGCATATTAAAACTACATCCACAGAGTGTTTTGAGAGTGACGCTATGCTTCTTAGTTCTCTTCACCTTTCCTTATCCCAGTGTTTCCATTGCACTGTTCTATTATGCCTCTTGTATGAGACTGCCAATGCTTTTCTATGCAAATTTGTTGCCATTTCAGATCATTAAATTTTAAAGGAAGCTGCTGCCACAGCACAAGTCTGTACATCATGAACTGACATGCTATAGAGGTAAAACAATCCCTTGGACTTCCTACATTTGTGTTCAGCACAGATAATCATAGAGTCATACGCAAGTGAGTCATTTACCTTCTCTCTCCTGATACCCACCTTTTGCTCCCAGAAGGTTTTGGCTCTTGCTCTGTTTCCTCTGTCTTTTTTCCTGGTATTAACTTTTCAGCACTGTCCAAGAGGGCACTGAGTGCCACTCTCCGAAATACATTCCCATGAGCCTCCTTGATAAATTGGACCAGCTGTCGGATATCACAGTACAAGCCCTGGGTAGCAAGACAACATGAAAAAGAACAAATTCAGTCTGCAGTTTCTAAAGAAGCAGTGAGAATCAACACTTTCTGAGGTACTTCACCAGGCCACTACTTCTCCTCTGGCTGTTGTGTGATCTACTCTTCAGGTATTATGGTTTGTGGTTTTTGGCTGGAAACTCATTTAGTGCACTCAGAAGAAGCAGACAAGGAGGAGCATTATTATGGAATATGATTTCCAATGGGATAAAGCAGATGGAGAGGTATCAGAAGCTAAAGACCTGCGAAATGAGGGAGCTGCAAAGATGACTTAAAGTTTGTTTTATACCATTCGTCTAGACGACAATCTTAAAAGGCATGAAATATCTCAGATGTACGTGAGAGGATGTAGAGTGCAAACAACTGCATGTTTTTTTCAGAATCAGAAGGTGTCTTGGGATTTTTTTTCATTATTTTAGAGATTCACATCATATGAAGAGAGAGGAATGACTCACTCATTCCCCAACCTACCTCCTACATTCAAGGCCCTTTTTAGTTCTGAACATTCATATATATCTGTGATGTGCAAATCACCTCTATATATGAGGGCAAGGAGATGGAGGGAGCAGTTTTGCAGGATTTGATTTTTGATCTGTGAGCTTTCCTGAAAGACCTTGGATTATTCTGAAAATTCCCAGGAAGGAACAAAGGAAAACAAACACACAAAAAAACCCCAACAAGCTTATAATTGCACCTGTATCCTGATTAAGGCTTTTTTTTAAAGTAAGATATTGACCAAAAGATTGACTTTAAACAACAACAGATCTGTACACATGCTCTACATGCTTTGTTCTCCATACAGGCACAATTAAGAGTGTTACTCTTATGGATAAGTTTCACCTTACACACTAAAATAGGGTCTAGAAAGATACACAATTTGTAAGAAAAATTTACACTTGGTGCTCCTTATCTAGGTCCAATAATGGGGCATGTTTTTCTGCATGCCACCAAATAATCTCTTATGAGAAACATTCCAAAGGAGGAAAACGCATAAGAACTAGAGGATTTGGACATAGGTAGACTACTCTGCTGGTTTAAAGGGTTAACATGGTTTTCCTTCTACTTCTCCACCTCACAGAGCACTATTGTCCCTTTAGCTGGACTTCAGTGTCTCTACAGCTCTGCTGTAACGATGGAATACAAGAATGTTTCTTGTTTGCTTCCATGAAAAATCCTAATTTCTGATAATAAAGCAGGTGTCCTGAGACTAGCTACTAGAGTACACCAATTCAGAAGAAGAGAGCTCATGTCATCCAGTCTACTGACTGCTCTGGGAAGACAGCATATATGTAGCAAGAAGCAACACCTTCCTTTCCTCCACGTGTTCAGTAAATTGAATGTTTGTCTAAACCCTGGGAAGATCTACCAAGTGCTGTTCAGTAATTCACATATTTTGGCACCGGTGGGCCATGTGGTTAACCAAGTGAACTGCCTTTGACTTTGCTGAAAGTTGATTCATGGCAGCTATGGTCTTAGAATCATAGAATAATTGAGGTTGGAAAAGACCGCTAAGATCCTTGAATCCAACCATTAACACAGCACTGTCAGGTCCACCAAAAAAACATGTCCCTGGTTCCACATTCACATATCTTTTAAATCCCTTCAGGGATAGTGATTTCACCACTTCCCTGAGCAGCCTGTTCCAATACCTGACCTTCCCATTTCAGTGAAGAAATTTTTCCCAATATCTAATGTAAACCTCCCCTGGTGCATCTTGAGGCCATTTCCTTTTGTCCTGTCACTTTTACCTGGGGCAAGAGACTGACCCACATCTTGCTACAACTCCTGTCAGGAAGTTGTAGAGAGCAAGAAGGCCTTCCCTGAGCCTCCCTTCCACCAGGCTAAGCAACTCCGTTTCCTTCAGCTGCTCCTCATAAGATGTGTGCTCCAGACCCTTTCCCAGCTCCACTTCCCTTCTCTGGACATGCTGCAGCACCTCAGTGTTCTTCCTTAGTGAGTGGCCCAGAACGGACCCCAGATTCTGAGATGCAGCTTCACCAGTGCCCAGTACAGGGAGACAATCACTGCCCTGGACCTGCTGGCCACACTATTGCTGACACAAACCACAGAATGCCACTGCTCTTCTTGTTCATTAATCCCTCTAGACTACGCTACTTATCCATTTGGAACAACACAGAAGCTGCTTGAACAGAGAAGAAATTTTCATTCAGACTGCATAATTTTTTCCTAAGTCCCAGGTTCCAAGCCAGACATGCAAAAATATATATTTACATAATTTTTCTGCTGTGACTGCATCACATGCTACACTCAAAGGATCCGGCTAAACTGAATGAATTATTCACTGTAAAGTCTCACCGGTGACACCCAAGTGAAAAAGTAACTTGTTAACAACATGGGCATCAAGTGCTTACCAGGTTTTCTGGGCTGTGGAGCTCATGTGTAGTGGATGCACAGCGAGTGATCAATGACTTGAACATGGCACTCACAATAATACCTTCTACGCTCTGGGCTGTAGACTTGTTGTCCACTGTGGTGAAGTTATTCCCAAATCCTGCCTTATCTGTAAAATTCAAGTATAAGCAAGCCATCTTGTTGGGAACAGTTTAAAAGAGAGGGCTTAAAGCCACATGTAAAGGGATTATAAACATGAGACAAGGACACGTCCCCACCTAATATCCTATGCTCAGTTCTCACAATCCCACCCCACAAAAATAAAGCAGAAGCAAAGGGTAAAATAAACTATAAGTATGAAAGATTCCCAGAAACAGTTGTATTATGAAAAAGGATTGAAAATATCAGGACAATTCTAGCTTTGTTTCATCCACATCTCTCATTTAGAAAAGTGCAGAATAAGGCTTAAAATTTGAACAATAACTCCAGCTTTTCTAGTTACTATTCTAAGAGATAAGAGATGTTTGATTAGGCAGCAAAGTGACAACACCCATGAAATGAAAATCTTCTGAACTATGGGAATGCTTTTCTTGGAAGGTGCACAAGGACACCAAGCTTTCAGAAAGACTGAAAAAAGAATTATACATTTACATGAATTACAAAAAACATCCCAGTTTCCTGAGATGAGAGAAGAGACTTTCAAGAGTCGCATGAGCTGCCATGCTTCAAAGCATGAGTCAGTCAATAATTGATGAATACTTAGGGAAATGTCCTATGGGTATCTTCTTCATGAAAGCTGGCTATATAATGTTCTTTGATGCTTTCTCTGAAATTCCTGGCATTGAAGACAGGCTAATTAATTAGTCAGATTCCCCAAGTGTTTCAGAGGAGCTATTCCTACTCTCTAAAACGTCACTCTTAACTGTTGTTTCATGCAGTTAACAAGCATAAATGTTTGATTATTCTAATACAGCACATATTAGAACATAATTTTCCTAACTAAAAAAAATTCGCAAACCCCCCCTGTATACACACATGCACGCACATTTGTAACTGCAGGCATATGCATCTGTGTGTCCATATTCTCGTTCATTCAAGCCATTCTTGCTGCTTACTGCCTCATCTGAGGCACCACAGAGGGGTTTAAAGCTCAATTATATCTCCATTCAGAATAAACCATGTATTAAACAGACCATTCCACGTGCTGCCTTATCATGTCATGAAGCAGAAAACTTCATGCCTGAGGTATCGCTTCATGGAAATCTCTTCTGTGAAGAGCCATGAACAAGAGGCAGGATGAATCAAAGGAACCCGTTCAATTTCAGGTGAACTGTGTGCTACAAGATCTCAAGGCAAGATCACTGGGTGGTCAGATCCAAAGTGGTCCAACTTCGTTGACTCCCACTGGCTAAGGATACAGTTTATATATTCTGAGAATAACAAATCACATTTTGTAGTTTTCAAAGGACAAGAATGTGGCTTCTTTCTGATGGCACAATTTAAGAATACACAAGTGACAGTTTCTGATGCCAGGTATACTTACTATCAGTGACTGGCTCCATGCAGAATCCCAGTAAAGCATGCAGGAAATCCACCACATTATTGAGAGAATCCTTGTTCACATAATCTCTCACGGTCTGCCGGAATTGCATCTTATCCAGTTTGTACAGTTTCGTGAGGCAGTTCTGGGCCTGTAACAGTGTCCATCAAATCATATCACATCAAAGTATGTGTTCAAATTTTGCTAGCACGAGCAAAGTAATTTTGCTCTTAGCCAGTGCTCTGCTGTCTCTGAATGGTCCCATAACAAGACAGGTTCACCTATGGAGCCAACAAGAAATTCAGCACAAAAGAGAGTGCACCAGTATGGGCACCACTGTTTGAGGTGGTGATGAAGCCACTACCAGCTACATCTCAAGTCCTCTCTTCCTCTGTCCAACCCCAAAGTAAAATCTTGCTGGCTGTAAATGAATTGGGAATGTACCACCTCTGTCAATGCTCAGTGCCTTGGTGGAACGGGTTCTTAGCCTTAGGCATCTGATTTTCACCCTCCAGCTCAGACGCAACCTACTGAATGCACCTATACTCAATGACCAATTTACATCTGATTTTCACCCTCCAGCTCAGACGCAACCTACTGAATGCACCTATACTCAACGACCTATTTACATCATACGAAACACTAACTTTTTACTTAAAAGCCATTAATTGTCAACTTCTTATCACAAAACTATCCATCCTACTAGGACCCCATGCAGGCTGGAGTTAAAACAATCTAAAATATCATCTCTATAGGAAACGTGAACTCTCCTGCTATCTACAATAGGGTGCTTAACTTTCCAGTAAACTCAGACATGATTGTCCACGCAGGCAACACAAATAGTGCATGCAAAACAGTTTGGCCAGACAAACATACAGAAACTGCAGCAGACTTACACATGTAGGAAAATACTTTCCTCAATTCAATGGGCCTGATAAGAACCTTGGTTCCAAGAGACATATTCATTTATACTTAATGTTACACATAGGTCTAAATGCTTTGCTGGCTCAGCTCCAACAGAAAAGTCTAACTGACATCGTGATGAATACGGTACCTGTTCAACCAGTGCTCTGTGCAGAACCTTTCTACTGTTACCACTGGGACTCTCTCACCCCATCTTGTCCAATTGTGTCCACTTCTGCAGTACCTGGAAATCTAGCTAGCACAAGAACACTGCAAGGATACAGAGCAGCCAATCCATCTCTGAGAAATCTAACCTCAGAGCCCAGAACCTAATTATAGCTCTGTTGGCATAGCTCTAGCTAACCAAAGCCATGGAGAAGAACTTGGTTCACACACATCCCATGGGATTAGTAAACTCTCATTATAGTAATGAAAAATGCTCCCTTCTGCAAACAAACAAGGTGAGGAGGAGGCATGCAACTGAGAAGGCCTTTGAAAGGCTCCCATTTAACAGGGAGTTGGACTGATCTCAAGGAGATAAACTCTTCTGGATTATATCTGGTGTCTGGGCTACATCCTGGGCACTTTCCACAGCCTTAACTGGGGCAGAACCAAAAATGTTAGGAATCAACAGTGATGACCCACCATATCCTTCAACAGGGCATGAGTGTGTCTTTCACTTCCTTGCAGGACAATAGAACTAGTACAAATACAAGTATACTCCAACTATCAGGAGCTGATGGAGCAGCCCAGCAGCAATCAGCCATAATCACCATTAGGAAAGGTGGACATACTTTCACCTTAGACTTTTGGATTTACATAGGCAACCTAAGATAGCTGCACCTCTTGTAAATAGCATATTCTTTTGGAGTACTGTCCTGTGAAAAATTACTAACACCAGGTCACATATGGAATTTGCTCCCATGTATTGTCCCAACCCATTCACTGGGGTGGTCAGAAGCACCCTGGGCCCCAGGTGTGCTCTTAGAAAGCCCCAGGGGCTGGAAAGTAACACTATAGCTGGGCTATATCTGCTACCGCTGGGCTGCAACACAGTCTGTGAGCTGGGGCAAAAAGCAACACATTTACTGTCAATACAGGGAAAGCTACAGAGGTGGCAGGCAGCAATCTCAGCAGCTGATATCAAAAGTACAAGGGGGGACACTTTAATGAGCTTTAATTCTCTTACATTCTCCCGGAATACCTGGTGTCTCAGGCGATCTCCAGAGAGCCCTCGGTGTCCTTCTCCACAACCATAGGCACAACCCAAGGACTTCACAATTTTGATCAGCATTGTGAGTGCCAGCCTATGGGTGCTGACAGATGTGCCTTCATCCTGAGGGTCACAGAGGAAAAGACAGTGTGTAACCCTGGCACAACCACTGGCATTTTGTTATCATTTTACTTTTGACAAACTGCTTTCCATTTCTCATCTCAGACACTCGTTTACTGAGTTGTTATTCTTGAAGTGTTTACTCCAATTATTTTTCAAGTTTAGAGACTAGTCCCCTCCCCATCAAAAAGTTATGCTATAAATGTGAAGTCCCTACATGCTGCTATGCATAACATTCAGAACTTACTTCGAAAAATTATCTCTGAAAAACAGAGAACTGGCTTGGCTGAGTAGCAAACCAAGCATCTTTTTAAAATGTCTTAGATATTATGCTACTATAAGTTGCAACTTCAGAGGTCAGCAATATAGCATCTCTTGTCTAATTCTCATAGCAATACTGAAAGAATAATGACTTCTAGTAATCAAATAAAAGAAACTGTGCTCACACACTGGGTTCCATTTTTCCTTTACCAAGTTATGAATAATAAACCTGAAAAAAAATCATTGTGATTGAGGGTTTAAAACACTTTGTCAAGATACTGAAAATGTCCAGGCCAGGCTCACAAACTCTGTTTTTGGCAGCTGCTTCTCTGGAGTAGTTACAGTGCTTGAATTGCTAATCATGTTTCCTCAGCGGAACCCCAAGTGAGCACCAGAGCAAAACAGAAGGGCAATTGCATACACATGCATACTCAATCTTAACAGACATTACAGTACATTTGGAACTGTATAAAGGGAGAAGCAAGACAAACCTTTTCTTGGTTTTCTTCATTCTTCTCATATGGCCCTCCTCCTCCTCCACCACCTCCACCACCTCCACCCCCTCCACCACCTCCACCTCCTCCACCACCTCCTTCTTCTTCTCCATCTCCAGCTCCACTAATTGGAGGTGGCCCGAACCCACAAACTGAACCAGAAGCAGCCCCTTTGAGCTGGAAGGATCCTTCACTTGGTCTCTTTTCAGGGGCCTCATTTTCTTTGTTCTCACTCTTCCTCCGAACTTTCTCCACACAGGGCACCACACCAAGCTGCAGTAAGCATTCCACAATGTTCAGTGCCACATCACAAATCCGGGAACTGATGTCGTGGTTCAGAACCAAGTAAACAGCCTTCAGGACCACCTGAGAGATTCAAACATCATATTTAAAGACAGAATTACTTTCTCTCCTAGTAATATTTAGTGCCTGGAAATTCTAGATTCCAGAGACTCATTACAGTCGGCACAGTACAAACTCTGAACAAAGGATACACAAACCTAAATACCAAAAGCCTACAATCTAGATGTCAGACAAGAAACCACAGGCTGGGCACAGTCAGGCTGAAAAGGAAACCATGAGATGACATCTGTGAGCCTGAGAACACTGCTTCAGTGCACCAAGAGCTGGCAAATCATTAAGGGGAAAGCAGAAAAAGTGAGGTTTAAGGTGCTAAAAGAAAGGTGCTACTCAGTCTTATACTATTTTATAGGGAATTTGGTGCATGCCCCAGGAACACAGCTATTACATAATACCACTTAAGATTTGATGTGTGCATTCCACATGCACATGCGCTCCTTGCAAGGAGTAACAGGAGTTGCAGTTTCTCAGAGGAGACTTTTAGGATATGCACGAATGTATCTGACTGACCTTTATACACTGCTGAGAGAAGTCATATAAAGAGGTGGAGGAAAAGCCCATCAAACCCCTGATCTCAATGGCACAGCTACATTGACAGAAGAGGGACCTGGCTTTCCTCATTTCTTGCCAATTACCGAGAGATCCAGCATGCCATTCTTGTGGACAAAGCTGTTGGTTCCATCAATGTGATCCGTATCCTCCAAGCAACTGTAATTGATGCAGGAGTCTGTCAGGCTCCGTGGGAGGTTGGCACATGCAAGTGGCTCATGGGGCATCTCAGGAATGGGCACCTGGTTGCAAAGCTTCCTCATGTGCTCACTGAAGAAATCGGCATATCCCACATTGAATGAGGCCAGAGTAGTGTTGAAGGTTGCCACAGTGATGGTGGAGATCTGGGATCGCACTGCAGGGAGGAAAACAGCTACCTGTAAATTTCCTTTTCTATAGTTATGGAATGGAAGATTGAGGCTGAGCTTGTGTAAAGGGAGCAGCTTTTAAAGTGGCTTGTAATGCCAAAAGAAAACACAAGTTCCTATCATGCGTACAGGGATCAAAGGTAAATTCATTTCTTCTTTTAAGACAGTGTAAATTAGAACAACCCCAAGTGTGTTCTAGCAGTTCAGTTCTCTGGCAGCTTAAGCTGATCTCAGTTAAACAGGCAATCAAGCAAATCAGGCAAGTCAGACACTCTAAATCTAATCCAAAAGGATTTTGCTAGCTTTGCTCCCTGCATTAATCCAGTGCCTCATCTTAAAAGCAGCAGTGCCCCTGCAAGGCAAAGAGAAAGGACTCTGCAGCTGAAAGGCAGGAGCGAAGGTAGTGGAACAGCAGCACAAATTTGAAACAGCTTTCCAAGTCACATCAATTTGGAAAATTTCAGCACACCAGTTGAAAAAAACAGTACCTGTGACAGTCTAAACCATTTCCAAAATGCAAAGCTATCTGATGAGAAAGGTACTGCAGTGCTTAAGCTCACAGTGTTCAGAGACAGAAATTTTGAATTGCTCAGGTTAGCAAGCTGGCTATAAGTGCAAATTTTTGTCAAGGACGCCTCATGTTTTTAAAACTCATGCTGATTTCCAGGCAACAGTGTTAGTAATTTCCCACACCTAGTGCTTTGTAAGTAGATTTATATACCCTCTAGTGTAGAAAGACACTAGGTGCCCCATAAGGTTGTTCAGACCACCACATGCCAGACAGTACAGTAACAGGGCTAGAGGATAACAAAGAACATCTTCCTAAGGCTATTAAATATATTCTAATTAAAAAACTAATTACATCTAATACATTTAACAATGTATTGTTAAACAATGACAACAGTCATTTAGCAATGACTCAGCGATGGACTGGTTATATTATGCAAACAGCGACTCGCCAGAGTGGCAATCACATTTCCTGACAGTTTGTGCAACCCTGCTAGCACTGAACTGGCACTATTAATTAGGAGAAATGTTCTAAGGCCAACAGCAGTACCATGAACCAGGCCACAACTTGGTCAATGATCAGGGCAGGAATTAGCTGCGTGTATCAGAGAATTTCTTTCTGGCAAGTGTGACTCTTTAATGGCATTCAGTGAAATTTGTATTGTGAAGATAACAATAAAGATTGCATTAGGGTATTTTGTTCCTGAGCTACCAAATTTGATGATTATCCAAGCGCAGATTTTTTTTGTTTCACTGATTTTTTGCTTAGTTTGTTTCGAAATAGGTAACAAAAATCCATATCCAAATCCTACACAGAAATATAGAATAATTCAGGTTGGAAAACACCTCTCAGATCATCAAGACCAACCATTTCTCTCTTCAAATCCAGTTTAAAGCTCTTTCAGTGAGCCTTGATAATTCCTGTGCACAGATCCTTTTCCCACTTTGGATCAAGACTAGCCCATCACCAACAGGCCTGATGTCACGTAAACCAACTCATAATCAAAACCCCCAAAATTCTGCCAGTGTCATCATGCTCAGAGCCAGATGTTGATCTGCTAGCTCTTGCTGTCTTCCCTCATCGTCTCCTGCAACTGGAAGGCTACAGGAGAACACGATTTCTGCCTGTCTTACCTTAACCAGTCATCCCAAAACCCTGAAGTCTCTCTTGATGACCCTGGGACTTCTTGTAACTTCATTTCTACCTACCAGAAAAATCAATAATGGATAACAGAAAGCTTTCTCTTTGCATCTTTAACCTGGGCCCCAGGGAGGCAGTAGAATTCCCTAAGTAATGGGTCTGGTCTCCATATTGGTTTTTCTGTTCCTTAAGAAGGAAGTCTCCTATGACAATGACCCATCTGGTTTTCTTTATGGAAGCAGTTCTGACACAGCGCATGGGCTAACTTAACCTCAGCCACAACCTGCATGGTGGATGAACCAGGTCCTTGTTCGTCTCCACTCACAGAGCCGCACACCTACCATGCAGCCAGGAAGGCAGGGCAATCACAGCCCGCTGCACCAGGCAGGGACTTATGCCATTGCCCCTATCCCTTAGGTCCCATGTTCAGCCCAGGCAGAGATAAGAGAAGAATTCCTCCCTATCATGAGTCCCGTCTATTGTCTCTGCCATGGCAGTAACACTGGTAATTGCCATTTCTGCAGAGGCCTCCAAGACACAGGGCCTCAGGGAGACTTTGAGTAAATTTCAAGCCAGACCTCCAACTGGAATGAGAAGAATTAAATAAAAAGCCTTGTGATTTCCAGCAAAATCCAGCAGCTGTGGACCGCAAAGAGGCTTTAAATACTACAAAATTCCCTGTGAAACCATTAAAGATGGCAATACCAAGTTTCTGTTCATACTTTGGTGTTGTCTTGTGGTAAGGCAAGAAAACCCCAAACCATGCCTTCTCCCTGCTGATGGCCATCAATTGTTTTAACAATTGCACCAGATAAACATGAACAGTTTGAAACAGCTTTCTTCATAGTACAAAAAAACCCCTCAAGAGATATTGTTGCCTTGTAGAGGCTGACCTGGAACAGAGGCCAGACAGAGTTAAAGGATAAAGGCTAGGTATTTATAGAAAGGCCTTTACAGGGTACACTTTAGGCAGTGCAGGAATCTCGCAGAGACTGCACCCAGGATGGACGACAGTCACACATTTTTCGGACAGATATAAGTTTTGTCTATTTGCATATCAGAGGTTAATTGTCCAATTACAGCTGCAGGCAGTGGAGTCCCATTCTCCTAGTTTGCTTCTCCCAACTCACTTTTGTTTACATTTCTCAGGGCCTGAAACAGTGAGGTGTCCTTCATTCTCAGGCCTGGAGAGGAATTGTTGTGTCTGACCAAAATGGGAAAAGCATTAGCTAACACTCTACATGGAGCTCAGAGTTACACACTAAAGAATTGCAGGATTACAAAGACATGAAAATATAAAAGCTAAAATCCTAAGGCATCAATATGGAAACAAAACAGGAAAAAACAGTTAGTCACATACTCATACATAGAAACAGTAACACTTCCTTCTACTTTTTGGGGTTGATATTTTAGTGAAACGTCTGTCCTGATGTGTTAAACTTACCTTCTTTGACTGTGTTGTCTCCATGGCTGTTCGAGGGGTCTGGCAGCTCAGAGACCAGCGTGTGGTGAGAGTGCGAGTGCCGGGCGCTCAGCCCCTCCATCTCCGTCGCTGTGTCAGAGCTCCCCCTCCTGGTAAACTTTCCTAGGGCGACGACAAGAGAGGGGTATCTTGTTTAGCTATCCGAGGGGTGGCTGGCGACTGCAGTTGAGGTTAAAAATTGAAGGATTGGAGTCTGTAAAAATCAAGGCCTTTCATCATACTGTGAAGCAGAACCAAACATTATGGTGGGATCTCTCATGAGGGTTCATTGACATAGAGACCAAATGGTCCAAACACTCTGCAAGTGTTCCCCTCAGCACATACTGATTTAGCTGACACCCGCATTCTTAACCACCAGCACCTTCAAGAAAATAAGACTGGTCAGCACTGTATGACTCCACCCTCTGGGGCATGTTATAGGAATTTAGCTTCATCTCCTCTTGCCCCCAAAAATAAGTGTATTAGGATGAGGAGTGCTAAGGCAGAGGAAATTCTTCAAGAATAAAACAAAATACAAATCCAAAAAACTTACTGAAAGAGGGGGACTTTCTCTTAAGTTGTCAGGATCTGTTGCCCATTAGATGTGAAATACATGATTTCACTGAGATATCAGAAAGCAAAAAACTGTAGGTCAAGGCACAAGAAGAATCTGGATCCCCTGACATTGAACTTTAACTAACTTCTCAAAGTACTGAAAGTATGAAAAGAAGGATTTAGATAATAAGTTTGTTATGCTTGTAAAAATCTATTTTATATTAGCCATTAAAAAAAGTCTTTAAGAATTTACTTGACCACTGTTCTGTGTTCCAGAGATGGACATGTTTACAATTGACAACTTACCAAAATGATGCAATCTAAAACTGTGAAAATGACAATGCTCTGGCATGACAGTTCGTTTTGCTGCCTATCGTCTCTAAGAAAGTGTGCCAGGATGAAAATCTATGACATTGGGAGTAAATTTGTGAAACAGAAACCATGCCTAGATACTGTTCAGAGAGCTTAGAAACTTCAAGTTGTGAATTTTTAGGTTCAAATACTGTTATCTCTGCAATATCAAGACAGTATAAGCCTCACTGAGAAAATATCCTATTTATAGTGTATCCAATATGCACTCCAGGAAAACTGTGAATAGAACTTTTTGGCATACTAATGACATTGTTAATGATACCAATGACACTGCTGCTAATAATTGTCGTACTAATGATACTGCTGCCTCTCCAAAGATTTCTCTTTTAAAGAAGGGAATGCAAACATTCTTTGAATCTATTTGAAGCTGCACTTGTGTAATGCTTGCTACCACAAAGGGAAGTGTATTCAAGTGGAACAGAGATTACTACAGGTTCTCACAGTAGCTATTATTCCAGTAAAGATGGCAGTTTCCATAGAAAAAGTGAACTGAAGTGTAAGTCATTCAAGGTCTGCTGTGAGCAGTTACCAACAGATGTGTAATGCTGCAAATAGAACCAAGGACACAGGGTGACAAAAGGACTGAATTAAGAAATAGCCCCTATTGTTCTCTGAATGTTCACAACAGGAATGAGACAGAACCTGGGGCAGAGACAGCAACATCTCACCTAATATGGTTGTTTGCCATCCTCCTCTCTCAATGCCACGCCGGTCCTCTCCAATTCCAGAGACGCTGCTGAAGGAGAAAGTGCTGCGTGTGGGCGAGACATCCAAGTGATCCTCATGGAGGAGGAAGGGCACCCCCATCCGTCGCTGCCGCTTCTTTCCAGTATGGTGGAATGGAATTGACCCTTTGCGCTCACGCTCCCTGTCCTCTTTGCGGCTCTTAAACTGCAGGAAGAGGAGCAGATATAGGAGCAATTAAGAAGCTTTGAAGCATGGAAAACAACCACTTGAGGGAAAAAGATAACACAGATATGTTTCCCAAGTATAACTTTCCACTATGAGCATTTTATCTTGGCCATTTCCCTTGGTAGAATCTAATTGCATGCTGGGATCTTGTGAGTATTTGAAGGATTACAGTCTTGCCCTAGTCTGGGATGGATGCCCTTGGATAATTTTATGACATTCTTTGACCTTGAGCATGGAATGGATGGTTGGAAACCCAGAGCTAAGATGAGGTAAAAAAATCAGAAGAACTCACTAAATTACCTGGAACTACAGTGAGCGCTGGCATTTAAAATTCAGCACTTTTTGAGTAGCCTCCTCTCATGCAGTTTTCATCAGGACAATTACTTGAATAAAGACTTCAGCATTATGTTCGGGATGTGCATATAAAAACCAATGTATTAACATACAGAATCAACTCCAATGGATAGGGATGATAATCTCACATATGGCATGAATATATATTCCAAGCAGACATTGTGAATATATAGTCCGAGCAGACCTTCAGCAGCTACTTAGGAAGACACTGAGGTGCTGAACCATAGGTAAATTGAAGTGCAGTTTTCTTTCACTTACCTTTTTGAAGATGTTCATCCCCAGGTCTGTGGAGAGATCTGGGACTGCTGGTCTACGCAAGTTGGTCAGTGAAACCTTGGAAAACGCCTCTGTGCTTAGCGATTTTTCTTCCTCATTACATTTTATTGTAAGATCCTGCAGCTCCCAAAAGAAGACAAGCACAAGGAGAAATAGAGGATAATCAGCTTTAAAAAATGAGCTACTTCCTAGAGCAGCCTAGAGCGCTGTAGAGGAAAAAGTACTCCGATTCATTACACAAAAGTTTACACATTTAAACAAAAATAAATGAACAAACAAAATTTAGAAACTTGCAGAATCATTTGCTTTGTCTAACCTTTCAGTCACCAAAGGAAAAAAGTAGAGCACACCATGGAAAGCCTCAGGCATTGCTGTCAGCCTGGTCTGGTGGCATGGAAGAACATGTTCCTCTCTAGTTTGATTCTGATCACAGGTATGACTCCGAGTAACTGATGATGTCTTTGAGGTCTTGGTTTACATTGATGAGCAATCACAATGGCTACCCTTTGCAAAGTGTTTCATTTAAGATCTATGCCTTTAATAACATACATATTTAAATACATATTTTGGAACTAAACTGCAATAAGCAGCACTGTCCCTTCAAGAAACTTAATTTTCAGAAAATTTATTTACTCATCAAAGAAATCTAAGACTTCTAAATCAGTAAATATCCTTCACTTGTAATAACAGGGTTCCCCATACATCATTTTTCATATGAAACTTCTCCCCTTCCTATATCACAGAATGTCCCACAATAGCAAAAACCATGAGGCTCACTCACCCCAATTTCAGTAGAGCTCGCTCAACTCACCTCTGCATCAAACAACACATGCTATACCTGCCTGCTGCAAAGAAGGAAATTGGCACAAACTCAGCTTCCAGCCATCTGCTCTCAATAAAGATCTGATGCCATCTTCCATGAGATGTTTGTGCAGCTGACCTGACCAAATTTCCTCAAGGTAATTTCCTTCTGCCTAAATGTCAGTTTGTTTCCAAAGGAATGCTCTTTTTCTTTGCTGTCCCACCAGAAATATTCTGCTGAACAAGTGGGTCATGTTAAAACACCTTTTTGCTTTCAATGCAGAGATAGCCATATGTCAGGGCTAGATGAAGTGACCGCTATGATAGGTTTAGATTCTTCCTAGCCAGACTGCAAACTGCAGAGCCAGCTAGCTTCTACAGTACACAAGCGTGCAGTTTTATGCACAAAAAGGCCCAGCAGAACCTGGTGACAGTCTTTGCAGCTGAAGTCTAACACCAGTTACAGTGTTTGCAGTACCAAATATTGGGATCACACATTTTTCAGAGACTTTTCAGACTAATCAAAGACTACCCTTGAATCCTCCCTCTTAATTTTATCAGCACAAGAATGTAGGAGACACACAGCAGCAAGGCTCCTCTTCGCCAGTGTTTGTAGTACAGGTATGCTTATCTACCTCTTTGCATATATGACTAAAGATTCACAGGAGGAGTCACATATAAAATCCAATACACAGTACATCAGGATTCAACCCTAGCTGCTCTCAACAGTGAGGCCAGCAAGTACTCCATATAGCTTTTTTCTTAGGTTTTATAGCTCTCTGGCCTCTTCTGGCTACAAAATATTGTATGAATTTATCTTGGATTAAGTATCTTTGTCCATTGGTTACTAAATCAGTGTTTTAGTAGGTGGTTTATAATCACCAAAAGACAGAGTAAGGATTATGGCCTACTGAGACACAATGCAAAACACACAGAGACAGTCTCAGCTTTGAAATCTTCTCAGGGTAGGTATCAAGCAAACAACACCAGAGAAGCAAATTACAGAACTACTTTAAACCTACAGTGTGGTATATGATGAATTTTAATGAATCAATCCTGTCGAAGAGTGATTAAAAACATGGCTATTCTGTGCAGTAGACTACATGGCAATTACAATAAGCATAAGATTGATAAGACAGCAAAATAGTTTGGGTTTGAGGGCTGCTCCTCTAGATTTTGTTGTTTCTATTGTCTTCCTTCTGCATGACTGTATGTGTACCAGCTCATTAGTACTTCTCTCAGCTCTCAGGTTATCACACTTGAGACTCCTGGCTTTTCATCAGCATTGCTGTATGCACTACAGCTGCATTGGTGCTAGAATTAATATAAGTTTTGTCTCTTTCCCCTGCAAAGGAAGTGCAAGACTGTAGTAGCTTGTGAACGTCTGAAGGTTCCGTGTCCTACACCTGCCCTAATAGTGAAGTCACTGCATACAAGTGCAATACAAGTTTCCTTTATCACATGTTGCCCAGTCTGAAACATGTTTACACCAAAGTCACTTTTTAGAAGTGGACAGTATTCATTTTATTCACACTCCATCCATCCCCACTTTTCCCATGCAACAAGGAGTGCCAGAATGCTGCACTGAAGCTTTTCTTACTTTGCTATTCAGCTTGTTAGGCAATACATGGAGGATGTTCCTCATGTCCTCTCAATCCCCGCTGCTTTAGCCCAAGTTTATATCCAAGATGTGATTTGACACACATAGACCCAACAGGAAGTGTGAGAGTTTTGCTGAGGCTCAGGGAGGTGCAGGATCATCAGTTTACCGATTATCCTGATAAATTGCAGAATAATAGAAACAATATTGATTTGCCACAAAAATCTACTGCTCCTTGATGTGATTTGCAGGCAGATGTGTTTTTCTTTACTTAGTTTTTGGCTGCCACTTTATATCTATCCTGCTGAAACACAGAGTGCCAATGTTTCTGAAAAGTTATTGATCAACTTTTGAGTAGAAATGATGACACTGTGTTAGGAATTTCAGATCTAGACTGAAAAAACAGGCTTTGAGAATAACCCTGTGTCAGATTAGCTTGTGAAGACTCAGCATACAATCTCTTGTGTTAACAGAAAAGACAAATCCTAGCCTTTGGAAGGTGTCATTCTCTGCTCTGAATTAGCTGAGAGCCTCGTCTGATGAGACTTAATATAAGAACAGCAGTAAAGTTCCTACAGTTGGCTGGGATGAACCAGAGCCCAGCTGCTTCTGTGTGTTGCATGGGTTTCAGTCCTCAAAGCTGTAAAGAAGGAGTGCATGAGTTGAAAGTTTTGCTGCCTGGAAGACCATTTCACTTCCTCCATCACAGCTGTTCTGCTTAACAAATTGGAACCCTGGAACAGGATTCTATTTTGATGAAGTACAGCAATAATACACTGGACCAACACAGAGGTTACCAAAAGCAATCAAACTCAGCCTTGGAGAGAAGCATGCCCTGGACAGAGTCCTCACATTAATAGCTACAATGTACCCAGTGGAACTGCCAAATGGATTAACAGAAAAATATTAGAGAAGAGCAATGGAGTCTTCTGCAAAGCAGTCTTCTGCAAGCAAAACAGCCTAGAAAAGCAAGACATAGCCAAGTGTGTGAAAGGAAGGAAGTGTTTTACAGCAGAAAGAGAAGAACCAGGGCAACACTAGTGCAACCAGTGCCTGCGGAAGACAATCTCATTCATACTGCCTCTGTAAACCGCTGGCTGCATTCTCTGTGGCACTGGGAGCTAAACTTGCTAATATGCAAAGCAACCAGGTTGTTATGAGCAAGAGCAAAGGGACAGTACATGTTTGGAAATAGTGAAACACATCAACAGCAATACATTTCAATTTTCCCTCCAAGAGATGATATTAAGGAGGGTTTTCTGTACACGCACAGCAATCCTATAAAATCCCCACGCACAGGTGCATTAAGATTGAGTAGTAATTCTTATCAATCTTATTAATGGAGCTATGTCAAGCTTTTACAGGGATGAAACGTTATAGAAATGACACTGAAGTATAATATAATTTAAACAATACTGCTGCTGCTGAGCCCTTAGAACCACAAGTAACCACCAGCTCTCATAATAATGGTAAGAATGTCTATAAGGTCTTGAGATCTAAAACTAACAGTAGTAATATTTACATTGTTTATGTTTGTCTTCTAGATTTTGAGCATCTGGGGTCTACTGGAGAAAAGATATTTCACCTTCCTTCCAGTCAAAATCCATCAGAGCCCTGAAAGCAGCCTTTATAGGAAAAACACCAAGAATTGTGTGATTTCCAACTCAAGAAAAGACATTTGATAGCAAAATGAACAGGTCTTTTACTCTAGTGTGTCATAAAATTGGATGGCAAAAATAGAATCTCTGCTAAATTTTGTTTAGGCAGTTCCATCAACTAAATAAATCAGCATTTGCTACTAAAAGCCCACATGACAGGAAAAGAGGGCACAACCTAAAAGTAGCAGAAATCCTCAAGGAGATTAACTGAAACTGCAACAATAGTCCCTTTTTATCCCTGGAACAGGTGAGCAACACAAAAGAAAAAATATTTAAGCTCAAACACAAAGATCTTTACTGCACCAAGGTCAGGAGTACAGGGTTCATTGTCCAGCAAACAGGGAGCAAGACTTGACACCTATTACGATAGTTTCTCTACTAAGATTTTTTGGCAAATATAAAAGTCATACAATAAAAATAACAGCAGAAGAAGCAACAACATGGAGAGCTTTTGCTCACTGCCACTGTTTGCCAAGTCTAATTCAGTATTTTAACACAAGCGTTTGTCTGGAGTGTGCAGTCCTGTACTAAACACAGTTCCTTTCCTCTCATTTGAGGGAGTACACCGGAGAAGTTCAGTGGGTTCTGACCATTACACTGTAATGCAAAGGCACTGGTAACCATTTCTTCTGACAACTAAATTAGTACATTCTCACATTAAAAACGAATATTATCCCAGTTCACCCTAGATTTATTATCCCAAATCAACACTCCACCTTTCAGCAGTCACCAGCTCTGACCCTCGGCATCAGATTCTGCCTTCAAAACACTCATAATTCTCAGTGTCTCTTTCTGAGTCAATGCAAGTATCTGACCTCCATGCAAGTGAGCCAATACCAAAGCTGTGCCTATCACTACTTGTTCACCAATCACTTCGCAGCATCACCACAACAGATGGCAACTGCTTACCTGGGTTTTGTGGGTGTTCACCAGAGAGGGGGCAGCAGCCACCATGGAGCTGCTGCGAGGCCTTGGCAAAGGGGTAATCTCTGGCTCGGGTGGCTTCTCTGGTTTTTCCTGTAGCATGTGCCTCAGTCTCTGCAAGTAGTACATCAGTGACCACTGCGTGCCTTCCTCCGACCAGTGTGGCTGCAGCAGGCAGCGCAGCACAGCTACATCGAAGTACGTAGCATAGCGAGACTTCTGGCATGGTGGAATCACCAAGGACACCCTGTTCCAAAAAGCAGGAGAAGAAATGTTAGTCATCAGATTCCTTAGGCCTTCTTAGATACTCGGCTCTCTACACAAAGAACTGACTCTTTGGGATTAAGGTACCTAACTGAGGAAAGCATTATTGAAGACACCTAACTGGATATTTAGCTTTCAGCTCCTCAGAGGACTCCAGTACATGCTGTTAAGTGTTTTCTTGGATAGAGTTGCTTTCTTAAACTGTGATCTAAAGATAAGCCTCCAGAACCTGTGCTAACTGAATAATTTGTTCAGCACGAAACAGACAACTCTTGAGCATCTGCTGTCCTGATACTAGTAATATATATTTAGGAATGGTTTACATCTGCACATATCAGACCTTAACTTAAGAAAAAGCAGACAAGGCAGCTAAGTTAGTTAACCCTTTAAGCTAATTAAATTGATTCCTATATAAGTAAAAGTTACTATTATTGGCATTCTTTACCAAGACATTCTAGAGAAAAGCACCCTTTTAAGCCCTCACTAGAATTTTCTTGCCCTATTAATTTCTCGATGGATTTTAATATGGAATTTCCTAAGTACTGTAGAAATTATTGCACACAAAAGCAAGACATCTGTAGTGAGCTTCAAAAATGAGAATCTAGACATTTCAGATTTCAAAGGCATCACATGGCATTCATAGCCAACCTTTTTGCAATAAAATGCCCTAAACTTTTTATTCCTAATCTTTTATATCACTTTTCTCCCAGTAGAGTACAACTGCCCTGATCTACCCTCTGTACAGTCACTAGCTGTCAGGAGACAATCTGTCAGAAAAGAAGCAAGTGAAAGGGAGTCAGAGAAATGAGAATCACATGGCAAGAGAAGGTGTGAAATCCTGGGGGTGGGGCAGAAACTCTGGAAATATTTTTTTTTTGTCTCTGAATACACATTTTGAATGTTTCCACTCTGTGTTAGAAACACCGTTCTGTGACGTGCTTATTTCTGGGATTTTCAGATTCTATAAAAATTAATAGTACTTTCATGCACTATATTCTCAGGCATTTGAGAATCATCACAAGAACATCAAGTCTGTGTTTTGTTTTTAATTAAAAGCCATTTTTATTATCAACACTGCAAAACAGCATTCAAACAGCTTGGACAGGTCATCCCCATCTCCAGCTAGGTACCACCACATTCTGAACAGATGGGTCCAAGGCCACAGTCCAGAAAAGCCTTAGGGAACAGCAGCAATACTGACCAATGGGACCTCTGAGTGCTTAAGTGAAGTGCATATGTTAAGCGCTTTGCTGGATCTCTGCCCTGTGCATCCAAGGCAAGTATGGAGCTGGCAAAGGAGAAAGAAGTGTGCATTGAACAGCAAAGGAGAAAGAAGTGTGCATTGAACACTGACACCAGTTGGAATCACATGAAGCCTGCTCCATCTTACATGCTTGGAAACAGGGAGAAGGTGTCAAGGCTGGGCTTAGATCAACATGGATCTAGAGCTCAAACTTGCAGAAGCTGGTTTGCTGCCAGTCCCCAGGCCAATGCCGGAGGCACTTGGCGACTGCAGACCAGCCTGTGTCAGCGTATGCCCCACTATACGAAATAGACAGATTCAAAGTTTCTCCCCTAGTCCTGCATTCCAGGTAAAAAGGCTGCAAGTTTGACAACTTTGAAATGAGCTGTTATAAAAACCTGAAAAACTGAATCAGGAAAGAAAACAATGCAAAATGGGAATATGCTGTAATATTTTCCCATAAATCTGATGCGAAGGGTGGTTTTGTCAAAGTTTAGGTTGTGTCACATAGCCTGCAAAAACCTAGAAGTATACTCAAAGTATCCCAGCAAAAGAAATAAAACCTGTCATCCCAGTAGCAATTGTGAAAGGTGATACATTGCTCCCTGGTCTCTGCAGGACCCTGAGCAGTGTATGGGGCTGAACAGTCTTTCATGCTCCCCTATCTGTGGCACAAGCAAACCTGAGGCATGACACATGCTGCAGCAAGGCATGTTCTCCTTCTGAAAGATTTATAACTAAAGTCCTTCCTGCACAGTCTATTTCCCAGGCAGCCTATTCAAGGTAGCAGCTGGATAAAGGGCTGTGGCTTTATTCGCTTCAGAGTTAAACTGTATCGTCTCTATATGGAGAATTACACTGAGTGGAGGAGAGACACTTAGCTAGGATCAGAACGAGTGATTTGTTTAAACAGTTTCTGAAGAACCAGAAATTAAACTTTGTACTTCATTTAGAGGAAAATCTAGTGCTTGTAGATTCAGCTGATGGTTGCCTATGACTGCAGGGAAAGTGGAAATGCAGCCTTCCTTCAATCCCTGGCCAAGGACAAAGGAATACTTTGGCTGTCGGTAAGCAGAGTAAACAACATTTTTCCACAGTTGTCTGTTGCTTGGCAACCAAAGCTCCCTGTACAGTTTTAACTCACCAATGAGTTCTGCAAATGAGGAGGCATAATGATGCTCTCTTCACAGCCTGTCTGAAGCTTTATCCCCATGGCAACCACCAGACCTTGCTTGACAAATTGATCACCTGATTCTGTCCTAAAAGGCTGCTTTTTTTTTTTACAGCTGTGCACTCTCTGAGCAGTAGTGTTCACACACAGAAAGGCAGCTCTGTCCCCACCTTCAGTTTTACTGGCTCACATTAATACAAATTAAATACAGATCCAGAACTGACAACAGACTTGATAAAAAACCCCAAGAGAAGCTTCCTGATAGGATGAGAACCTTAACAAATAGCTTTTTCCTTTGCATCAGTGAAAGGATGCCCTGAGCTCCCATTTGAGAGATCAGAGCTGTTCCTAGATGATATCCAGAAAATCACTCTGTCCTATACTTCTTCTGTCATTGTAATGAAGCCATTTCTTAAAACTGCAGTGCTCAGGAGGAATTTAAGTGACACTCCTAAATCCATAGAGACTTAAAATTATAGCACTCCTTCTCCAAAATTTCTGAAAATACTCATCAGCTTGATTTACTTTATGGCACTACTGAGTGTCCAGCACTAGTGAAATCTAGTTCTACCTTTATGTGCTGAAATCTAGATTAATTCATTGGTGCCAAGATGGAAAACCACAGCCTGAGCACTGCAGGACAAGCTGGAAGCATGTTTGCATAGCTGTGCTTTATTAGTCTGTTCCTTTGGGTCAGTATAAAGCCAGCTATGCAGCACGATGCAAAGGAAGCATAATGAAGGCAATGGAGAGAGGCTTGCAAAAATTCTTTGCTAGGGGGAAAGAAAATCTGGTCAGAAGGAAGCCAGAACATATACCACTTGCCTGAAGCTGAATCTAGCCTAGAAGGGGTGAACCTGCAGGTTATTTTTTGAGTCTATAATTACAATAAACCAACATTCTAGAAAAGACCAAAGAAACTGTCCCTACAGGCCAGCTAGAGATATCTCCAAAGAAAGCAGCATTGAGTAACAAGTGCTGCCGCCTTTTTCATCACCCAGAACTGAGATTTGTTGAATTAAGAATTCAATAAAAACATCCAGCACCCTCAGCATGTACAGACAAGAGTGGATTCAAGATGGACTTGTGTGACCTCCACTACTGAATCACATGAGCCCAAGTTTCTCCTGAAGGTCTGTGTACCTGGGATGTGCAGTACTTCTGTCCTGGGAGGTTTGGGAGGATACACTTCCATCCAAGGAATTTCCAGGATGACATGCTGAAACAGAAGCCTTTGAAGGTACAGGATCTGGCTGTGTTGTCTCACAGACCACCTGCAGTCCCTTTGGACAGTTGTAAAAAAGAAAAGAGGTATATAAACATATTTATCTCTCCCATATTAGTTTTATAACTGCAATTTGAGCTTAGACATGACCGTTACTTACACCATAATACCATGGAAAAATTGATCAAGTCTGAGGCTTCTCAATACAAGGCATTGTACAGGCAAAGGGTATATTGTACATTGTACAGGGCTCTTGCCCAGGAGAATGATTTGAGATGGAAGGGGCCTTAAAATCAAGCTCCAAGCCTCCTGCTATACACAAGTTCCATCCTATAAGACAGGATAAGGCCAAGGAGATCGAGATAGATATATCCCATACCATTTGGTTCCACTGCAAACAAGGTTGAGAGCCTTAGCTGTGAAGAGCTGTGAATAACTGTAATTTCTGGAGATGGACTACTTTAGGGTGGTAACTGCAAGTTCTCTTTCAATATTTATTCCCCTCTTCCTCAGCACCTTATTCAAGCTTGTCAAACGTTAGCATAGAACTTACCTCAGTATGTCCACTGTCCAGATTAGGGGATTCACAAGTCACGCTCTGATTATTGGTGAGAGAACTTCTCTTGGCTGAGAAAAGAAGTCAGAGCAGGACATTTCAGGAAATGCCTCCTACACTACAATGTACTTATCAAAAAGTATTATAATGCAAGGATAAACCAGAAAGCAAAACCAGCATCTATCTGCTGCAAACTTCCTAGGCACTAGTCACAGCCATATAAAGAAAATAGGACTGGGTTCATTTTTTCAGTTCTTTCCATTGTGTTGTCAACAACACTGTCTACTGAAAATCTCTATTTCTTTAAAATTAAATTTGAATATAAATTTCATCCTAAATCCATCCTAAATCCAATCGTGTTTTCCTGTGCAGACTAGTGCCTTTTATTTTGGGGTTCTTCATCCTGTTTGTACATATATGCAGGTCCTTTTCTCAGTTAGATCACTCAGAGCGTATTGTGATTTCCAATTTTCCAAATGCCTTCAGCACAGGAAATACGTGGATGTCACACAGAAAGTTTGATCTGTAATACTGTAGCAGACCAAGGGCTTCACACAGACTAGGATGACAAGTCTTGAAATCCTGTTGAAAGCTGTGCAGATATGACTTTGAATCAGACTGACTACAAAACAAATACTGCAAAGCTTCTTCATTAGATTTTTTTGATTTGTTGTTTGAAGGAAAAATTTAAGTAAATTTGACTTTCTTTTTTCCCAGTTTGAAAAAATGCTAAGAGAGCAGCATCTTCCTAGACACAAAAGACCTCATTCCAATTAGTATTTCTGTCCTGTTGAAAAAACTTTCAAAACATAATGGAGCATTTGCCTTCCACACTTTACTTCTGAAACTATTTTTAGGGATTTTCTGACCACACACAGACCTATAGAAAAAAAATCCAATAGTCAAAGAAAACTTAGGACTAATTCCCTTTGTTAGTTCCAGGCTTGACATACTCTATTTTAATTCTAGAAGTTGAAGCAGAGGGACGAAGAGCAAGATGTAAAACACTGTTTTAAATCATTTAGAAGACCTGAACCTTTTTAATTCTGGACTGTCCCAGTAGGTCTACAAAGTCTTGGGAACAAAATATGACATCCAAAATGACCTGTTATCAGAAAAATCTAATTTAGTGAGTTACATTTTCACTATGGTGAAAATTACAGTTCCATGCTTTTGAGAACTGGAACTAATGCTACAGCAGTATGTCCCTCTCACTTTCAATTCACCACCTTGCAGGAATTATAAAAAACTATTGTCTAAAACATAACAGTAAAAAAGTTTTTTAGGACTAAGCCAGACAAAAAGACTTGGAAGCCAAAGCCTTGGAAGCCTAAGCATCCAACTCCAGTCTCACTACGGCTGAAGCACAAAGGAAGAGCAACCCCTTCCAGTATGCAAAAGTGAATTTACAACCTAGGCCTTCATTGGACTCTCTTGAAATTACGTTTTCTAATTTCATAACATGCTGGAAATCAAATTTTAGATAGCAGAAGAACCACCTGCTTGCTCTTCACTGTTCATTTTTGTCCAGTGCCTGTTTGGGAAAGACTTCCTTGCTCATGTCAGGCTGCTGCGAGATACTGTCTTCATCCTTCTTAGCAACTAAGGAAGATAAGGCTAACAGAAATTATATGAGGCTGACAGAAATGATAGCACTAGTGACAAGTTATTAATTTCCTATTTCTGATGGTTCTCCCATCTCCTATGTAATTATTATGCAAATGTCAGTTGACTCTGAGGGGAAACATTCTTAAAATACTCTAAGGTTTGACTAGTTCCTGCAGGATCAACATATTCCTTCATATACGATGACTACAGAATGTAAGGGCAGCGTCAGGCAAACAAAGGGAAAGGTTTCCCACATCTCAGGAGCTACATTACTGCAGCAAAGTCACAGACCTGTAATGATGTTTCTGATGGGTTTTACAAGAGCATTGAAGGCAGAAACTTCAGGTTGCCTGTGTTCCCACATTGGCTGCCAAATAACAAGACCACTAGCCAACCGGAATGTCAGGTCAGACTCCTAAAAAGAAAAACAGAATGTTGTTTCCAGTCTGCAAAGGCTGTCATTTCTCCGATGCACAGATCTTACAAGAAGTAAGTGATACCATGTGCAGTTGTTCTGTCAGTATATGCTAACTCAAGGGCTGCTGACAATACTCAGGAGGCTCAACACGTCAACTATGGCTAGTAAAAAATCATGGGGAAATTTCAGTCCAAAATTACACAAAGGTTCTTATCAAATGAAATTTCTGTTCTAGTTAATGAACCTTGTTTTTCCCAGGACATTAAGTTCTAATAGAAAAGGCCATTCCTGTCACAAAGTATCCCTTTTAATTATATATAACCACTTTATGTTTAGTATTCAAGCTCAACTTTAGGATTTACACTCTAAGACTTGAACTTCTTCCCCAAAAGAATAAGAATACTAAATATGAAAGTTTTAATTAGAATTTGAGGAAACATGTAACAGATTACTATGAAGTAGTGGTATACCTTACTGTTGTTATTATTAGCATTGTGTAACTGAACTCTGTCAATACATAGAGACACTGGTACTGCTTACACTTGTGCTATCGCTGTTTTACATATGCAAGCAGCTGAAATCATATAAATTAGTACACAAGTTGGAGCTATGCCCTTACTTGACCTAATGTCAGATCTACATTAGGAGACATAGATGTCAGTATAGCCCTGGCTATACCCATATGGCAAACATGGTAACAGCAGTTTTGGTGGTATAATTATAGGTGCACAACATTCTCCTGTTGACATAGCCCCAGATGCCTCAGCAGTTGGAATGGATGACGCAGACAGAGCTAAAGGTATGGCAGGAACTGACTGCTTGTAGCCCTCCAGCCCTTCTATTCCCTGCCCTCTGTTAGTACTCTCTCATCATAATCAATTCACAAGCTTGGCTTAAACTAAGCTTGATTTTAATTACTGTTTTTACTAATAGCAACTTGCAAGGCTTTTAGACCTGGTAGCAGGAACATTGCATTTTCACTTTGCACTGCTAGCTTGTGGTGACGTGCCAACACCTCTACCTACAGCTATGCAGTTAAAGAATTACATGCATTCCCCAAAGCCTGATTTAGAAACATTTTGCTCAAGACACAAATCCTCCCAGAAGTTAGGAATTCAGTAGCTTAGGTCTGTCTATATAAACGTGCCATCTTCCTTGAGCCCATGCATTATTTTGGTTATCTGATCAGGTAGTATCCTTCCCCTGAGACTTACAAGACATTGGGAGGACAAAGCTCACTTAGTGAACCATTTACATGCCTCATTTAACTCCTTTCCTGCACTTCGTTTTCATGATAGAAATGTGCATGTTTGAGTTGGCTTTTCAATGTTCATCACCACAGTACTCCAGAGATCTCAGAGATTTTCAAGGTAAACTTGAGATAGTCTTATTAACCCCATCCTGTAAACAACATGCCAGAAAGATTAATATTAAAAATTGGAACTCCAATCTCTAATAGATCTCTAAACCTTCAGTTTAATTTCATTTACTCAAACAGCAGCCTGCATTTTTGTGTATAGCACTGGAAAGAATTCAGTATTTCTTCCGGTTCTGTCCCAGTAGCCTACAGAGAACTAGTAAACAAGTATGACAAATTTGAGCTAAATATATTTAACACTACTGTAGAGGAACTCAGTAGCAGAAGTAGAGAAAGAATCTAGTTCCCCAGTCTTGCTTTTACCTGCCTTAATCAAAAGATTATCCTTCATCTCCTGTTCCTCCCTACCTTCTTCGACTGTTGCAGCATAGAAGGCAGGATTAGAACAGATAGCCCCACCACTTCATGACTTTATAATCCTTTTTTCAAGGACATACTCTTTTCTGAGGCCTAGCTGGAAACATAAAGGCTACATGGCAGCCTCCCAGAGGCAGGAGTGTCTTGCATGCAGAAAATGTCTTTTTATCATATCACTCTACAAAGCTGATGCACTCAGCATAAAATTAACAGAGGAACCCCAGCAGACAGGAGGCCTGCAGCCTGCTTCACGCTTCAGAACAAAGGAATGCACCATTGCCTTTGCCACTGCCATGCTTATAACACCATCCTGGAAATTAGCATCAAGAGGATTAGTAATGACAACAACATATCCCAGTGGCAGCCCGACAGTGGAATCCCTGAAAATCCAGCAAGGCTGCTCTGAGCAATGGTTGAGAATCACTGGAGCAAGTTAAAGCTCATAGTCCTTTCTGCAGTTTTCAGGATCCCAGAGACTTCATAGGGGCCACAGATCTCTGCCACTCCCAAAGGCTAAAAATGGCTCATTTTGTATTTTTTTTGTCTTTGTGCCTGCCTGATGCTGTGGTGATTGTTCATGTCACTAGAAGGATTTCTTCCCAATGCCAGCAGTATTCTGCCAGCTTGGTAAAACATTTCCGGTGGTAACCCACTGTGCATTGTGAGCTGAATTAAATAACAGTCACAAAGTCAGAATCATTCCTTTCCCACTCAGAGCCGTCTCCACACAAGAACCCCATCAGTGTACCACTTACTTTAATCCTGTGGACGAGGGGAGCAAAGAGGAACACAAATAGTTCTACTGTGGCCATGGAATTCTGGAAGAACTTCCTCCGGTTACTCTCCTCCTCATCAGTCAGGGCGCTGGGCCGGGGATGTCCTGGTGATCCCTGGTTTTCAGCCTGGTGGATAAAGGCACTACTGCTCCCTCCCCAGCTAGAGCCTCTGTCTCCTCCAAATCGGTCGTTGCTGCAGTCCTGAGGAGCCTCCAGCAGCATCCAGTGAAGAGTGTGAAGAAGCTTTGTTTCAGCTACTCCAAGCTTATCCTGATGTCCTGTGTGGAAAAATGCATTCACAGTATCTCACAGGGTTTCCATTAATGATACTGTTGAGATTGTTTCAGAGTTGCACTGAAGGCTGGACATCCAACTCCTGGATAAGCATTTGAAAATTAAAATTCTACAATTAAAAGCACCAGCATTCTGTCTCATTATATTTGAAACCCCTTAAATCAGAAGCCTCCATTTATTTCACAGCATTTGGAGTTCTGTCTCTGCAACGCCAGCTGCAGGGCATGGACAGCAGCATGGACATAGAGTGGTCCCAAAAGAAACTAACTCAACAGTCTTGTCTGTTTGACTTTGTTGAATAAGACAAAATGCCAGTGAGCACTGCCAGGTGCTCAAGCTGTGTCTTGTTAATCTTCCCTACTGGCATGTCCTAGGAAGAAAATTCCTGCTGAAATCAGTACAAAAGTAAGTAAAGTAAGCTGGATTTGGATCTGCCTCTCTATTGTCTGATTGACTATCTGCTGAGAGTCACATGCATTGGTCTAAATAAAAAGAAAAATAGGGAAAAAAAAAAACCCAAACTGAAGATATTAAAAGTACCTGCTGCAAATGACCACTGCAGCACGCCTTGAAAGAAATACGTATTCCTTCAAGGAATTTTAGCCCACTGGGTGCTAAAATAAGTTCTATTACTGCTGGGAAATAACTAGCAAAACGTTATAAAACTACTCTGACACTTTAGCTCATCAGACCACTAACTTAACTTGGGAAGCTTTCACAGGTTAACCTACTACAAATGAGAAAGACAATCATCAAGAAAGGCAATCCCCAGAAGAAACTAACTAGGATTCTAAGGATTTAGAATATATTGGCACCCTGAGCAGCAATCTGTCATATTTTAACTGATAGCTTCAGTAATGGAAAACAACCTCACATGAGCACTAACCTAGCTTATTCCGGTTGGAGAGCAATGTTGCAGTGCAGTGCAGCACATGAGGGAGCGCAGCTTGGACAAGTTCCCAGCGAGAAATGCTCTGGATAGCTTCAGAGAGAGCTGGAGAAAGGCCATGCAGCTTGTTTTCTACTAAAACTCTTTCAAAAGACTAAAAGTAAGAACAAAGGAAAAAAGACATTGTGTCTATTTCTGCACATTCTTTCCAGTACACGAACATCCTCTTTTAAAAACCTCTAATCTCTAATTGTGTACTTGAAGCCCATTTTATAATATTTGCCCTGAAAAATACAGACTGTAACTAAAGCTCACCAGACATATGGACATACTTGACTAAGAAATGAATGGACCACGCAATATATTTTCTACAGTATAAGAGAATTGAAGCACATATCATCTGTATATTAGTAAGTGCTGACATCAAGCCAGACTTGCAGCTGTGCTGGGTAAAGCCAGTAATCCTGACTTACAGTTGTGCTGGGCATGCCAGTAATCCTATTAGAAGTCACAGGAGCTAGGAAAGCCTCTATTTGTGGAGCTGAGTGCTGGATATTCTTAAACACACATGTTCTTTCAGTTTAGTGTAACATAAAGGGCAAACCACTAAAGGTATATGGGCCTTAGGAAATGTTTTCACACCCTGTCACTAAAAACTATCAGTGTACAAAATTTTTCGTCAAGCTATGATGTAATGGTTTTGTGAACACTTCCAAAGCTGATGGCTGCAGCAAGTTCATTATTTCCACCTCAAGCAACACAAAATAAGGCTATCTGCCTCTGAAATCCCTAAGGAAGCTCCTTATTGTTAGTTGCTCCAACTGTTTCAATAAATTGTTGCTCTGATCAGATACAAAGATCTCATTACGGGTCACAAGTGCACTTATATTCCTTCACTGAAGTACCTATAGCAAAGATAATGACAATGCTTGTCCTTGCCATAAACCAGCTTAGCCTCATGGCTACTTATTTGCTCACAAGCTGTTTCATCAATTTTATCAAGCTCTGGGCAAACAAGTAACTATTGCCCAAAAGATGCTTCAAAGGCCTTCACTCCAGATTCATAAAGCTTTGCCTGCAACACTAGCCATATCAATTTTTTTCCTGCAAAATTGAGGGGGCGGTAGTAAGAATAGACTTAGTTACAAAGAAGAAGAGCAAAACGAGCTTGTCAAGACATGCTCTCCTGAATGACCAACCATTCCTAAGCATGGCATGCTAACCTGTGGTAACTCTGCTGCCTGTCCCAGCAGCTGGGCACATTTGTTCTCTTGGTTTGTAGCCCTGTTCACTGGTGTGGGCAGACATGAGCTCCTCTGTCAAGAGGCTGGGTGTCCTGATGTGCAGCATAGTGCAGCAACATTGTAGTTTTGCAGCATCCAGTTCTGCTCTGGCCAGCACAGAGGCACAGAAGCACACATCTATCCATTATAGAGGACTAAGACTATGCCAACAGACTGAACCCTGAAATACTGACAATAACCATCAGAGCTGACAACAAATATCAGTGTGGAGAAGGTCACACTGCCCACCTACTAGAAACCCCAGGTTGCAGTTAGAAAACATAATACACTTTCCTTATGGACCAATGGCTGAAATTGGAGGGCATTTGCTGTAATATGTGGGAAAAACACTGGCTTCCTGAGGATTAGTCAAAAATAATGTGCCATGGATCATATTGTCAGCAATATGGGTTTCTTAGCACCTGTCTACCAGGGATGGGATGCTTCAAGTCACTCTTATAGTGATCTGCTAGGGGCCACAGAGTCTGAAAGGAAAACAGTCTCCTGCCAGCCAATCCTATCAGTTCTGGAATGGGGGCAAAATGAAGGGATAGCTGATGCTTTGAAAGCCTGGACAAGACAGGGAGCAAAGTACCCATCCTAAGGCCTGACTATTCTGTTCCACTCAGGATTCACAGTAGGACAGAGTGCATTAGTAGAAAGACAACAGAGGTTTAAATCAAGTATCCCAGTCAAGGGATTATTACGTAACAAAAGGGGGGAGCAAAGCAGCAAAGTATCCCCAGAAGCAGAACAAGAGGTGCATGGTTACAAATACCACAAAATTTGAAAAAGCCAGTGAAAAACATGAGATTTTACTTATTTTTATCAAATGAGGACAGGGACCACTGCCTTAGTCATTGCTCCAGCCACACACTCCTATTTCCACTCATCCATCAGCTCTGGGGCTCACTGGATCCTTCATTCAACCAAGCCAAGCCTCTACACAAGCCAAAAGGAAGGTCAGCATAGAGGTAAGCAGTTCCTACCAGGTTAGTGAGCTGAAATAGCTCACTGAAAGGCCTGCCAAGCACCAGTGCTGATCGAGACTTATTGAATTGAATGATCTCACCTTCAGTACAAAAGCCAAACCATAAGCTCACACTTTAGTAGGGCTGACAAAGCTAATCAGTTTGCAGGACAAGGGGAGGAAAAAAATCACTGGAGGCACCAACACTATTTTGAAGTGTGACAGAAGACACATTGTTGCTCCCTGGCTTTCTATTCAAGGTCTCATTCCTGGGTAATTTAATGGCATCAGGTAGAAAGTTTCCCAGCAGTTGCCTTCTGCAAGCTCTGACCCACAGTCTGCATGCTTCAGAAACTCAAGAAGCAGCTAAGGAGTCTGCAATTATATCTTTCGATTAGGCTTGTATTTATCACAACATTTTGGGCTTCTGAGCCCTCATGAAGGTTTTCCTATGTGGTTAGCCACCAGATTCTTCTGTTCTTTCCTGGCCTGAGCAGAAAGCTAAATATTTCTGTACCACAATGAAAGATTAGCTTCTGGAATAGTTTATGTGATCACAAGCATCTGAGACAGAAGTACCATATGTTGCCAGAAAAATGCAAACACAAAAGCTGCTGTATGGAAACCACTGAATGTCCATGTCTGCTACAGGCACTGCCTGGTACAAAACTGCTACTGTGGATGTACTGTCAGCACACCAACTAACTGGCGCTAAGCCTCACACTGATAACTGTCACAAACAGGAATAGGCAGTTCTTTGGACAAGCGTTCCTGTGGAATTTGCCTGGAGTTCTCCACAAAGGTGCAGCTTCTCTCTATACCAGACACTCAAGATGCAAGGTCCTGTGCTGCTCCTGGAGAGCCTCCTTTTCAGTGTGCTATGGCTCTACTCTTTCAGGACCTGCTATAGGGAACATAGAGACATTGGGGCAGAAGACCTAATTTTCATCCCGCATGAACTAAGCAACTGCTGCTACAGCTGTGAGGATCTCCATGCTTAAATAAGAAAGCTGAATGAGAATGTCTGAATAAGTTCCCTGTAAGTGAGTCAGAAGACAGATACTGTCACGCTGTGGGTATGTCTAGAGCTACAGCCTCAGGGCTCAGGGCTCAGCTTGGCTAAGAAAACAACTACCTACTCATAGTAGGCTTGTTCATGCCTGCAACACCCCCCACACACCAAAGGCAGATAAAGAACATCTGCCAAAGGGATAGTGAGGGAAGTTAGTGCCTTGGCTGGAGAAACAGTCCCTTTCAGCAGTGCTATGTGTGTGTTCAGATCCCTCAGGACCACTTACACAAGCATTTTTCCTTTTAGCCTAGTGGTGACAGTTGTTTTCACAGAGAGTGGTGGCCAGCCTTGTCTGGCTGCCTTCCCACTGCTGCTGTTCTCCTTTTACCTTCATCTCCACCAAGAGCCAAAGGCGCTGCCAAATACCTTGTGACCAGGATTAGCCTGTGTGTCACTGTCTGCTCTGTCCTGTACTTCTTGTCTAGGCATCTTCAAGCTATCTGTTCCCATTCCAGCAGCATTCCGGTTGGGCTTTGTCATGGTTTCCTAAACAGCTTTGCTTGAGCTGCATGAATTCCCCCGCTCTAAGCCCAGGGAAGCTGTACCTGCAATGAATTGCATAAGGCAGGAAGACGTCAGCCAGGGGTTGACAGAGGGTGCCCAGAGGTTCCCAGAGTGTGCCAGGGGTTCCCAGAAGTTACCTTGCGAAGCTCAGCATCTCCTCTTACATCATCTCAAGACTGCCAGAGAGTATCCCTACAGGACTGCCCAGTGCTTAGCCCAGTGCAGGTACAGAAGGACCGTGGCAGAAACACAGAGAAGTAGTTAGTGCTTCTTGAACTGGACTTGTGTCCTTGGAGGGGACCTTACTGCCCAGTCCTTCCAAAGCTCAGTTTGCACCACGGAGGAAAGCTGAAACCACTGCTGAAGTCACTTCAGGCTGACTGGAAAGAGTTTGAAGTTCAGGCAGAAAGTACTGTCCGTCTGGGGAAGGTCCACTGAGCAAGAAAGATCTAGGAACTTAGGAGTTCATAGCACAAGGGTTGGTAAGACTCCATTGTTTACTAAACCTCACGAACATTCACAAGTAATGAAACACAGATGCCAAACACTTTACTTACAGAAATTCAGTTTTCTGCAACCATGTCCATTGGCTGGATAAAATAAAGGTGTCCTCCTTCTGACCTTTGTTCCATATCTATACTTTAATTATTCATAATAGCAAAACATGTAATTACATTTTCAAAAACAAGCAAAAATAAAAACAGAAAAGAGGCAAACTTTGAATTTGCAGGATCCTCCAGAGAACATTTGAGTTCTTCCACGGCCAATGCAAACCAGAGTAGAAGAATTTAAACATATCTTTGAGTTCCTTACCATCACCTCAAAAATGCATTAGTTTTGTACAGCACTCACATGCATTCCTGTGAGGTCATTTACAGCTTTGACTCATGCACATTAGGAATGGCCTCGTGTCAGGACAGAACAACTTCAGAATGTGGAGGACAAACATTAAAGCCATATTGAGGCACAAACATATTTAGATGATGTAAGACAATGTGTAGGGGGAGGGTACTTATCTTCAGCTTAATGGCTACTGTTCATAGACCAATTGAAGTAAGTGTGATGGTTCAGGTAAAGAGAGTAATGCAATGAAAGGGCCAGTTTTTTTCCTCAAGTATTACAGTATAAAGCAAAGCTCAAAGAAGCAATGCAATATGCTCTTGCAGACCAGATGCTGTACTCACTGAATCTCAGACTCCAACATCTGCTTCCTCAATGCACAATTTGCAGCAAATTCTACTGCAGCAAGTTTAGAGCCAATAATAATAATAGAATTCTGCACAATGTTGTGTCATATGCATTGCCAGACAGTTAACAGCTTTTAAACATGCCTACAACAATTCTGGCTAGAGAATTATAAAAGGACAGATCATGTACCAGGTGCCTAGTATTTTTAGGCACACTAGTCAATACAGGGGTGTTAGATAGTCAGCAGGAGGTTTCAGAAGACAAGTCAAGTACCTGTCAAGTTCCAGAAACTGTCTCAGCACTCTGCTGCCCCACTGGATAATAGAGAATGTGTTGATGTGGGCAGACATTCCTGTGCACCAGTCGGTAGGGGAAACGGATGAAGCAGAAGGCAGCAGATGTGTCAGTTAAGGCTGTAACCCACAATCTTCTCAAAACTAAGTTCTACCTTTGAAGATTTTCTACCGTAATTTAATGATTATGTTAAGAACTGGAGAAGAATCAAGTTCTTCATCCAAGAGGTGGAAATTTATTGTATCTTTATGAAATGCCTTTTACCAGAGCTCCCCTTCTCTTGGCTGAAGCATGTGATTTATGTTGTCTTGCCATTTAGGGGGGTTTTGGGTGTAGTTTATCTCTTGCACTTAGTAAATTCTGCTATGTGCTCATAGAAGAAAGGTGCTTTAGAATTACCCTCGGGGACCTGATGCCAACAGTACAGCAGGAAGCAAAGGAAGCCACAGACAGATAGGTACATCATAGAGAAAGCACACAGAAGGAAGCTCTGTCCCTCTACCCAACAGGTATGAGTGCACAGATGAAGCTGGGGCCTCAGATTAGAGGTGCTCCAAGGCATGGCTCCTGCACACTGCCGAGGCTCGTGGTAAAGGACATAATGCAACAAGCTCCCTTTTCCAGCCTCTCAGCAACCACGAACTGTCAGTGGGCATTAACCAGTGACGATGCTTTTTGATGTATGTGCTATAAATGAACATTTTACTCACTAGCACACTAAGCCAGCACTCATCTATCTCTATTTGGTATCTAGCAAAAATCTTGAAAAATTTATGGATTTCTTAGAAGAAAATGACTCAGCAACAGATAAAGCTTCTCCAGCCTAATGTCTTGTGAGAAAGAAGTCAGAAAATTGCTGCAGAGTGACCTAAGAACTTTAAAATATTAAGATACATGTCCAGACCAAATTTTTCCACTCTGTCAAGTTTGGCTGCAACTGACTGATGTACTTTAAGTAATCCAAAGACTAGCAAACATTCAAGGAATTCTGAAATTCTCTAGACACCCATCTTATTTGAACTTGCTTCAAGTCTTCCCTTTTTCCTCCTTTTTGGCAGTAACTTGAGGCTTTATTTGAAGTACATTTAGAAATAAGAGTTATTTGTATCTGCATGATAGCCTCTCCTTAATCATTCTGATAAGATATGCTCCCTCTAATTTCCAGTAGACATGTTTCCCATCTTGCACAATGGTAAAAGTATTGTTCAAAGCGTGTTAGTATTGTTTAGATTTTCCATATTATAAGCTTGAAAAACCTTCAGCAATCACAAACTGAAATTACATCAATCTCATGCAAAAGCACATCCACATAGGATGAACTGCAAGGTTAGATCCAGACTGTCTTAGCTCAGTTTGTCTATGTCATTATTTATTTAATTACTATGGCATCACTAATGAATTACTTTTTACTAATATCCAAATAAATTCTTTTTGTTGTGTCTAAAGATGGACATTATACGCAAATTCTCTAGATGGGAAAAATTTCAACTCCTTCATGTGATAAAAGTACAAAACGAAGCTGAATGGACTAAATCCATTTCTGGTGTAAGCTGAGAAGCTTGCTGATCAGCCACTATGGTCAGATTGATTTGCATGAAAAGTTAGTTACTAACAAGAGTTGAAAAAGAGACACATGTACATACCACACAGGAAGCTTCATACTGTTTCCCCAGTTTAGGTCTTAAAAATGCACTGAAAGAAAGGAGAAGCGTTAGAGACCCAGTACATCAACACGTATTTTTCTTAGTTATTTTTAGGATTTTTCTCATGTCGGAAGGTTGTTGAAAGGCTGAGAAACTTAATGTAAAGGAAGACATAGGCCAAAACTATGTTCAGATACCTGTTGATGATGCCTGATAAATGCTTTAATCTTTTTCAGAAGAAAAAGTGCCCACCCTGATATATCAAGAGGTATTTAATTCAGCCCACAAGCTTCCAAAGATAAAAATCTTCCATCAGACAATTTTCAGCCATTTTACCTCAGTGAAAGATTTCCAACATATTCTGTTTAAAATTTGTTAAATATTACTGAACTTTGCCTTGCCTCTATTTTAAGCTAGAGATCAACTTGCCAGCTCTGTATTAAATATTTTTTCTGCACAGCTGCTGATGTGGAAGGCTTATGGTGAAGTGCAGGCCTGTATGCTGTATGTAGAGAGCACTCACCCTCTGCTATCATTCTCCTCCAGAATGAGATCAGAGTAAATATTAAAAAAATAATCAGGTCACCTTATTGCAGGGGTTTTTTAAAAATTTTATTTTGAAGGACACTGTCTGTGGCATAAGGGGATTTTTTGACTGAGGCCTTAAATTAGAGCCACAACCTTCAAATCTTCCAACCTCCTCCACTGCCCCCACAACATTTTCCATTTAGAATTCTGTTAGAACAGAAGACCGACAGGATTTGCAAGGAACATAAAGCCCCAGCCATACATTCAGCTAGTCACTCACATATCTCCAATCCCTCAGTCTCCAGTCCTGTGAAATAAAGTGAGACTTTGACATATCTGATTGCATGTTGACATCTCAAAGCATAGATTACACTTCCAGGACGGGAGCAAATACAGATAGAAGCAAAGATGCAGGTCTGGTGCAGCACTGACGGATGCTGCTACAGATACAACAGCTCCGTGAGTTCCCTTAAAAGATGGGGGATGGGAGGCGGGATGGACAGGATGGAGAGCATGGGACAGGGAGGAAGGGAAAGGTGCATAGAGAAACAGACATGGATGGTTTAAAGTCAAATCAAGAAGCTGCCTGGGACTGCCACTAGGTTAAGCTGCCTCGAGACCTCCTCCCATACCCAATACACACAAATTGCTCTATACTGAGTGCAAAACCCAGTTTTTTTCATGCCTTCATGTTGCAGCTGCAGGAATAACTGCATCCTCCCTGCCACTGGGCAGCAGCTGGCCCGCATCCCCCTCCACATTTCCACTGTCCTGTTGCAGCTGTATCCCAACTGCCCTGCTCTTACCTGGTTTGTCTCCATAGGAAGGTCTGGATGGGCAGAGGGATGCCACGGCCACTCTCCTGCTCCTGGCCCTCTGAGCATTTCCTTTTCACCATGATGCTGATGACAGCTGCTGCAGTCTCAGCACATACACCAGTCGGGATCTCCCATGGCTGCTTCTCGCTCTCTGCAACTCTTTACCCTCTCCCCTCCATTCCCTGCAGCCCACCGTCTCCGTCAACTCCGCTGGTGCAAAATGGCTGCAGAAGGCAGGGAGGAAATTAGGGGGAGCGAAGATGTCCGCGTCCTTCAGCTTCCTCCTTGCCTTCAGCACCTCCCACTGTGGACAGCTCTCCGTGCCCAGAACCCAGAGCGGGCGGGCGGTGACAAGGGAGGGAAGGCGGGCGGGCGGTACGGAGGCGGTGGAGGCGAGGCACCACCCCGCCAAACTTCCCGCACCAGGCCGGGAACAACAAGCTCCGCAGCAACAGGGCTGCCGCTGCCTCTCCCCGTCGCCACCGCCGCAAAGTTGGGAAGCCCCGCCAGTCGTTAGCGAGAGAGATTCGCACAGCATCCACAGAGCCTGCCGAGTCGGGAGAGCGACTTCCTCCCTCTACCCCGCTTCCTTCACCACCCCAGCCCCCCTTCCCCGGCCCTCCGTCTTCCTCCCTCCCTACCTCCGTCCCTCCATCCCTCCCTCGGTCACTCCCTCCCTCCCTCCCTCTTTCCTTCCTTCCCAAATGGGGAGAGAAGGGAAGCAAGTCATAAACGCTCTCTGAAAGTGAAGATTGGTGTTGGGAACAGAGGAACTTTGGGGTAGTTATTCCACAGATTTTTCTTACACAGAAGATCCGAGACAAAGGTGGCGAGGATGGGAAGTGCCAAAGCAGATTTACTGGTGTTTCCAATTAGACACCAGACTGATTTGACTAATATAAGCATATGCTTGAGTCAGGTTTGCTGGAAATATTTCTCAGGCACTGTTAGATTAGCTGTCCTTCTCTAGCTAAGGATATCAGAAGGTAGTATACTATAACAAATTATTAATAGAATAAAATGAAAGACCAATGCAAGTTCATCCCAAACAGTTTTCAGAAAAAAAAAAAAAAAAGACACTCTGTTGCTTATATGAAAATATTGAAAATTTAGAGACATGCTCCAACAAAGCAAGGCCATACTTCTTTCTGTCTTTCTATCTTCCTATTTAATGTTAGGCACCTAAAGATTCACCAAGATCATTCCTTTCTGGTAGAGGAGCTGAACAGATGAACATCACCTGTTTACTTCTTTAGGGGTACTTTAAGAAAGAGGTTTGCTGAAAATCCAGTGCCACTACTTAGGTAATTTGAATTTACTCCCACTTGAGGTAACATTTTTTTTCTGGTGCCCAAGACAATACTTCCTTGCAGTGACTTCGGCTAGTCTTGATCTCCAATCATGGCGAACAGGACCTTATGTGACCTACATTTTGCTAAAATCCCCCTCTTAAACAAAAGAAATATTATGACAACTAACTAAAAGTAACCTCTTAAATAAAAAATACGTTTGCAACCAAAATGTTTTGTATAATTAAAATCACTAATCTCCCTGAGCACTGAAATGCTGAACTAGTTGGCTTTGTTCATATTGTCTGGTTGGGTTCTTTGCTAGCAGTAACTTGTACTGATGGTACATGGAAGTATGGCCTTTTAATTAATAGGATTACCTTGTCCAGACAGGAAAGTTTTAATTACCATGTTCTTCCCTTCCATTAAGTGCAATCGGACATGAACAAAATTATCTTGATTTTGAAAATCTTGTAAAAATATAGAGCGAAGATAGTTAAAACAATTGACTTCTAAATGCAAGGTATGTATTAAGTTTACATACTCCACATCCCCTCCATGAATCCAGGACTTTTGTCTTCTTGTTTGGACAGTTTGGAAAGCAAATCTGAGCTTTAATTTCTTCCAGAATGCCTCTCAACAGTCAGTAGTAAAACACTATGCAGTAGGAGTGATTAACTTACTTTAAAATAATGTTTGTTTTTCAAGTCCTGTAATGTGCTATGAAATTATTGACTAAAGCATAACCTGTTATGCAGCAACAAATCCGAAGTCTAATTTTTTTGAGTTTTAGTAATTGTCAAGCAGGTGAATCCTTCTTCTTCCAAGAAAAGTATGAGGACAAAAAAAGTTTTAATGCTATTTGCAGTTAAGGAGAATAAGTTAACTAAGCTGTTGAGGCCTCAAAAAGTGCAAGGTCAGTGTCTTCCTGATGGCTGTTGACAATAGCACTAACTAGCACTCACAGCTTTCCCACAGGTAGAAGGATTGCTATCCCTCAGACAGAGAGAAGCTTGCAGGCCAGGGGTGGTTTATCTGAATGTTGTTTTAAGTGTTGTATAGTCTCACTCTCAAAATTAGTGCCATTTTAGTCAGTGATAATATTAACCTACCTTGAGTGTAAGATAATTGCATTCTCTTAGTAACTGGTAAGCATAGTTCAGATGTGTTTTGTTTGGGTTTTTTTTGATTTTAAATGGATATCTCTCTTTATTCCTGCATTCAAGAAGCAGCCATAACAGTTTCCAGTTTATCTCTTTAAGTCTAAGCTTATTGTTCCCATGCTTTGCTACGCAACAGGAAACCCAAGAGCAAAAGAGAGCACTGCAGCTTGCTCCAGACTACAGCCAAAATCTCCTAGGAATTCTCCTGGTTGACAGGGACACTAGAGGCACTTAATATGGTCAGTCCAGGACAGCTCCCTAGTAAACAGAAAGGGATGAAAGTGTGAACACAAAACTCAACCAGAAAAAAACAAACAAAACCAAATTTTATTGGAAAACAATGGCATTCTTAGGTTTCAAACCTATGCAGGTAAACATCATTGCTGCCCTGAACAGAGGCTATCCTAGAGAGCAGAGAAACTCACTAGCAGCACTTCACTGAGCCTCTAAAGGGGAATCCAAACGGTCTCTCTACAGTTCAAAGAAGAGCAGGAGTGGAGCACACATGGGGCAACTGCACATTAGCTCCACATTTGTCAATGTTAACTAACACTCAGAAAGCAGGAGGACAACATACCAGTACCTCTACCTGGCTTTCTGTTACATCCTTGAAGGACTCTTTAGAGGAAACAAATAGCTTTGAAGTTCAGGATTATTTTCCTTACTCTTTCTTTGTGCATAGCCAGTGCTGTGACCTGTCACAAGCCATTAGCAAGTGGAGGTCACATAGCCTAGCACTGAGAGGAAACTAAAGCACTACTTGGAATTTTGTTTATGATTTACTGAAAATCATAAACATTGTAACTGAAAATATAACTGCAGATTGCAGTTCTAGTCCAGCTTGCCATTTGAGTGCAGCATATTACTCTCCAGCTACACCCAGTCACAAAAGACACATAAATCCCTTTGTTTGTACAGAGGTTTGAAGTTACAGAACTTCTGATGCAAGACCAATCAGAGAGCAAAGGAAACATTATCAACAGCTGGCTCTGTCACAAGAACTGCAGGCATGAAGATGCAGATCTCAAATCCAGCCAGGCCATGACCAGCACTAAACCCGGGAGGTGGCAAATGTGGTGTACATTAAGTTTGACAGTGGCTAGAGACAAGTTTTGTTCTTGCCTTGTTTTGGAGACAATGCTCACCACCACAAAGGGCACACAAAGCTGAAGTAATCTGTATCTCTGTAAGTGAAATGAATTGCATATTTAAGAGAAGAAAGCATTTTACCACCTGGAAGATTTTATGTATCTCTATACTGAATTTCTGCTGGCAGCAGAGGCTTTCAGATTTGCAGTCAGCATTTTACCGCACCTAAATACTAACACTACAGTGGATGCTACAAAGAGAAAGTCCTGCAAATCAGTCCCCTGCCTTCCCTTACAGAAAGGATAGAGAGGAAACAAGTAGACTCTTCAGAGGCCACTGCAGTAGGACAACAGCAAAGTGTCCTGAAAATTCACCTGTGCTCTGTTATCTAGGCTGCACTGGCATCTTGAGCTGGCAGAGAAACGCAGGTTGGTTTGCCTGCAAAAAGATCAAGACTACTGCAAAAAGTCACTGCTTTCAGAAAGCAGGTGAGGGAAGAGTGGAGAAAGTTCTGCACTACAACAATTCCTAGCCCATGCAACTTCTCAGTCACAGATGTCCATGACACTATCTACCCATTTCCTCTCTTACTGCAGACAGGAGGAGTCTGACATGCCTCCAGATCACATGATTCTGCTTGATCAGTGCTTTATTCATCGGACAGTTATGTTTACAATCCATCACAGTAGGATTTAGTCTTGATCCAGAGACAGTCAAGGCCACCAGCATAGCACAGAGTGGGGATACGGAGCAGAACCTGAACATGAAGTCCCCACCATATACAGGAGTGCTCAGAGCAGGGAACTGCTCAAACCTCACTGCCTTGTACTTGTTTCCATGGTTATGCTCTCCAAGTTCCCACCCTCAATCAATCCCTGCCATACACACTCCTAAGAATTCACATCTTATTTATCTGCACTTTCTGTGCAGAATCCAGGCTCTCAAGAGTATGTCAAGCCATTCTGTTGTGCAGCAGCCTTTCCAAGAGCAAAGCTGCAAACAGCTCCTAAATGTAGATCCCACAGCAGGGAAAAAAACCCGCACCCTCGAGATCTTACTCTTCCACTGGCTGCCAGCAGGCTTCTGTCCCAGCTGAACAGACCCGCCATGAAGAAAAACCCGTTCTCTCTTGGGACAACCAGTCATAGAAGATTAGCACTGATGGATGTCACTCATTCTACCCTTTGCTATATGGGTCTGTCAGGTAGAAGCAATGGAAAAATTTAGAGAAGCCTAGGAAAGCCCTGATTTTTCTCTAAGGGCTTTTAAACAACTAAGGATCTTCAGAAGTCTCCTTCACAGCTCTTCTAGCTATCTCTGCTCAAACACAACACAACTGTGTTCAGAAAGAAGGATAAACCCTAAAACTGCAAGGATCCCCTAAAATTACACAAGTTTTGCTTCTATTGCTGCATGAATTTGGGCAGGAGTGGACTGCAGCTCAGCTGGATCAGATTCCACAAGAACAGTTAGATATTCAATCCCTGGGCCACATTTAGCTGGAACCAGTAGAGTGGCACAGCACTCATGCATCTGAGAATTCTATTTCAAAACAGAGCAGAAACACAGGCCCTCCACACATTATGCAGTAAGTTACTGCCTTTGTTCAAGCAACAAATCATGTTCACATAGACATTTAACTGCAATTAAATACATTACAGGCACAGCTAGATATGACAGGATGGGAGGGAACAAAATCCTGGAGATGACATGGTGGGATTATCTGGACAAGACTGGGGGAAAAGAAAAAAAAAACCTCAACTTTTACTGTCAGGGTATCATCCCTTGGCTCAGGACTCCCCATGCTCTGGGATTTGACCGCTCTGGTAGTAGCTGAAAAACTTTTGCTTCTTTTGGGGAAAAAAAGGCAACAAAACTCCTTCCCTCAAACCCCGCCCCACCCAAACTTTTTAACCTTCTTCCTAGAGAAGAAAGTTTGGATCTCTTAGTTCCACTGAGTTACCAAACATGCCTTCCTCTCTGTTGCTCAGAGAGAGCTGAGCACCGCCTCCCCAGCATGCATCTCCGTCCAGAACAAGGGTGGTCACAATAAACCAGGTTTGGGAACCCCTCCACCAGGGCCACACTGTCTTTTAGTCCCAGCAACTGGGACTTCTGCATGGCCAAACATCTCTAGGTGGAAGGCCTTCTGTGTCTTATCCATGTCTCTGACTCACCTTCTACCATCTTCCTGTACAATGCAAGGAACACCCCATGAGCTGAGACAGGCACAGGATGGACAGGTGCTCTGTACCTCTAACAAACATTGTAGCAGGATTCCTGGGTCTCCCTCCCTTTCAGTAACAAGTAGTTAATCAAGATTTTGTTTACAAATCATATTCATCTCAATGCTCCAATGCCACAATCTGCTAGCAAATTATAAAATACATCACCTACCACATGCTGTTAATAAGACTCAACTATCACAGAAATACCATCTCTTCTTTGTTCACTTTGAAAGAGAGAAACAGGTTCTTACCAGCTATCCTCAACCATTGCTCTAGCTGTGAATGCTTAAATCATTATTTACCCTTTTGTTCTTAGTTTCTTAATCCTTTCCACAGACAGATGGCGCATTAGTTCTGCCTTGTATGTAAACATGCTTAGAAGGGTGTTTCTATTGAATAATTAATGGCAATTAATTATTCCTCCAGGTCGTTTGACAGCATTTACTTAGGAATATTGCAGCATTGTGTGTGAAGTCCAGCTTGCTCAAGGTTTGGGATACTTAAAGCACTCTGCTCAGTTGTATTTCCCTCCTACATCACGCCCCGTGATGAGCAGGAACCGAGCACACACAGGTAGTGTGTGCTACCACACAACCATTCTCTGCAGTATTTGTTACCCAGAGCAGCAGCAGTACTCTCAGTAGTATGTCATATACAGCAGAAGAATGCTGCCCAGAGAAGCTGTGGCTGCCCCATCCCTGGAAGTGTTCAAGGCCAGGTTGGACAGGACTTGGTGGAACACAGTCTAGTGGAAGGTGTCCCTGCCCATGGCAGGGGGTGGAACGAGATGAGATTTCAGGTCCCTTCCCAACGGTCCCTTCCAAACTGATCTATGATTTCTCCGTTCCACCTGCAGCACAGAGCCACACTTCCCCTGGCCTGAGCTCAGGCTGGGACTGAGCATCCACCGTGGATCCATAATGACACACTCCAAGCACCTCTCGAAGTCTGCGCTGTTTCCTTGTTAGTTTCCAAGACGGACTCAAAAGCTCACCCCCAAGCCCCAACTCCTGCCACCTTCACCACCCCAGCACTGTCCACGTGCTACCACTGTGCCTCGACAGCTGCAAGCCATGGGAATCCACAGGGAGGGTGGGCGGAGGCAGCCGCATGACGTTTGCAGCCCGAGGCCACCATTTCCCTGGCGTGCGAGGGTCCCCAAGGGCCGGTGTGCGGCTGTGCTTCGCCACACTGAGGGCTCGCTGTGTCCGGGCTCCGCTGCTCTGTGCAGGCTGCTGCTACAAGGCACCCCCAGGCAGGGACCTGCCATCCACAGAATCACAGGGTCAATTTGGTTGGGAGATCATCTCCAGACCTCTGAGATCATCGAGTCCAACCTGTGAAACAACACCACCTTGGTCAACCAGATCATGGCACCAAGTGCCACGTCCAGGCTATCCTTAAACACGTTCAGGGACAGTGACTCCACCACCTCCCTGGGCAACCAGTTCCAAAGCCCAATCACCCTCTCTGGGAAGAAATTTGCACCCAGCAGGGAGATACTGACCCACAGAAGAGGATGCAAGCCATAAAAACTGATCCTTTTGTTTAAAAGTAAAAGGGATTAGCTGAACAATACAATTGGATCCACTGTGACTGCTCCTGGGGAGACTGAGGGCAGTACCAGCAGGTGCTGGTTGCGCGGGGCTTGGATTCAGGAGGAGGTGGATCACAAACACAGGAAGCTAACACATGCAATTAGATGACAAGCGAGTTTATTTTGCAAAACAATCACTATACAGCAACAAATACAATTGCAAATCGGATTGAAAAACATGAACTACCTACCACCAGCCATTCAAGAAATGCCTCTTTTAAGGTAACGGCTCTAGAATTATCAGAAAAAACACAGGTTTGTAACAGCAGACTGTATTCCTTGATATCCCAGCATACAGCATGTTTACTTGTTGGCTTTTTCTCTTTGCTAAAGTTGAAGTGGCTTTTATACGCTTGACTTTTCCCAGTGTGAAACTAATTTACCTTCCTGCAGTAGGAATTGCTGGAGTTGCAGAGGGAGTCACTTTAGCAATCTGACTAGTGAGTGAACTCACAGACACCTAGGCTAGAAATCTACTTGCGCTGAATTTCACAGCAAATGTGATCTACTCTTCAAGGCATTTGCCTTTGAAGGGACATATACTTGGGTTTCAAACAGTATTTAGTCCAGCATGGAAAAAACTTCTGCTCATGTGGTAGTCAATACAGGCTGCCTTTTGACTCCCTTAGAGTCATGTATTTAGACAAACTTAGATGTGTGAGCAGTCATGATGAGGTTACTACTGTACTATAGCAGACGGCTGAATAAATAATTCCATTTACTGCTGTACAGTGAAAATATATATTGTCCTTGTGGGCTCATAATTTCCCTCATCAGGATTAGTTTTTCCTTTACTCTTGCTGGACAGAGGTTTGCTCAACTTTGATTTCTTTCAGCTTGTTACATAGAAACAAAACTCTGCAGATGAGGCAGAAGCACTCTTTCACCTTTACAATCTGATGGATTATTAAATCTGGGGTGCACCTCTAGGTACCCAAACAAGGTTTCACCATTCCTTTTGTCTGGATTATCTCTGCTTTGTTACAGAGTTGGGTCTCAGGCACCCAACAAACCTGCTGGCTCAACATGCCTGTGGAAAAGAAACACAACAGATGCAGTTTCCAGGAAGCTGGCTTGATCTTCTTTAGTGGGCATTACATATTTACAAACTGTTGTTTTTAAAACGAACACTCTTCTTGAGAAAGTTAAGATTAATATGAGCTTTTCAGTGAACATCTAGAGTAATGTAACATCACTTAGTTTTTAAAATTATTATTTAAAAGCACAAAACTCTTAATTTCTTTTCATCTAACTCCACTGCATTCTAGGATTCTTTCTATGGAAGGATGATAATGATTACAAAGGTCTTTGCTTCAGTCAAAACAAGACAAAAGCTCATTTTAATGCATGAAATAAATTACTTGGTGTGTTACAACACTCTTACTTTGGACTCATAGGTGGATTAACTAAGCTTAATTTTCTAGAGTAAGCCAATTTTAAAAGCAGAATAAAAACACTTGAGTCTCAGGTTAACACTGTTCCCATGAGATGCTGCTCAGCTTCAGAGAGCAGAGGTTCAGTAGTACCATAGTTTTTCTACTACACTGGCAAAAGGCATAGAAAGAAAAACCCCTACAAGGCTAATATATATTAATTGATAGCATTATCAGAGCAATGTGGTACAAATACTGTCAGTTTTCCTTTCTATCTGTTGTTTTTCTGAAAAAATGGGAAGAACTTTTTAATGCACTTCACTTGACACTATTTCCATGTGAATTCTTAGGATTACTTTAAGCAGAAGTGTAACAAATACAAGGCAGAAATCAGAATCCTCCAATTTCACTTCAGATGGTTCTAAACTCACTGTCCTTTGTATGAAACAACTGACTTACAAACAGTGTTAGGTACTTTATAGCATGAAAAGGCTTTTTGCAGAGCTGAAATGTCATGTGTGCGGCTGTCAGAAGTTCATATTCAGCAAAAGTTTGAGAGATTTAACCCCTATGTTTTGTGTTTGTACTGCTGTCGCAGCTTAGCCAAAACCTCACTTTGGTCCACTGAATATTTACTGTCCAGTAACTGCATTACTACCCAAATGTAATGATGGGGAATCCTGTGTCATTAATCATTAGAATCTCCACAGACATAAAAATCTCTGTGAGTCATTTCAGACCAAACCCCAACACATACGCACACATAAAAATTAAGAAGGAAAAAGAACAGATCAAAAGTTTCCAAAACACATCATTAACCTAATACATATATCAAGTATAGCTCGACTGACAGTGCAAAGTTTAGTTACGAGGTTTCAAAAGGAAAAGATAAAACAATCTGCAAGAATGTAAACTGGTCATTTTATAATGTCTCATGTACATAGGGCATCAGCAGGTGATTATCTGCTGCTGAGGGTCATCCTCATCACCAGTGTTCTCTCAGGTAACTCCACTAGATCGTTTGGTTGTGTATCTGCTTTTTATCTTTCATGCACAATTTTTCTTATATTTTTTATAGTCAATATAATCCCACTTTTCTCAGATTTTAAGATGCCCTATTTAATTGATGAATCACTATGGCAACCAGTCTAGGGAGCTCATTTTTATTTATTCATGTATTGTAATTTACAGGCATCTCTGCTATGTTTATCACTGTTATCTGAGTGCCTGAGTGTACATGTGAGACATCACTAAAGGAGTGGAAACATCTTAATATTTTTTCTGTTTTTCAACTTTAGCAAAAGAAAAACAATAAATCAAACATTCGTTGTTACTATGGGAATGAAAAAAACATGAAGAAGGAAGGAAGGAAGGAGGAAAGGAAGAAAGGAAGAAAGATACCCAAACTATTGCAGATTTTTAAAAAATCCATAGTCCAAACTCAGTCATCTTTGGAGACCCTCTTAGAAACATCTGGACCCCACAAAAATCATTCCTTTGTGAAGAAAGGGAGGGAAGGGAAGAGGGAAGGAATCCTTTTTCTAGCATCACAGAATAGACTTGCATCTGTCACTAAAACAGGGTCACAGCTTTTAGTTGTTACAGAAAGCAACTTCATGCTACAATTTTCATCTTTTTAAAAGGTATTCTTATGAATAGAGAAAAAACCCCCTGCTAACATCTACTTTTACATACCTAAAATTGCAACACCAAAGGGTGCAAGAGACACAGATACTGTGAATAAAGAAGTAGAATATTCAAGTATATGAGGAGGGCATATCACGAATGGCCACAGAGAAATATATATATCTATAATACTGTATCGAACAGATGGAAAGAATGTGAAACTGGTGGTATGCACACAAATCTAGCTGCTTAACCAACTTTTCTAATCAGACACAAGTCTGTTGGGGTATGAGTGCTTCCTTTCAGCAGCTTTTTTACGTCACTTCCCAAAGCACGATTCAAGTGTTTTCAGCTAGTATTTTTAGTTATTAGTTAAATAATTTATTGGCTTTTCAGCTATACACTGACATAATTAACCAGGTTCAAAAAATGTTAATAACTTAATTCAACTTTTGTTCTACTCATTTATACAAAGTAACTTTTTTTTTTAAAATTAAAATTTAATTTCCCTATATGCCCTTCCTTCTGGTAAGCAGACTGTTAATTTAAGCTGTCATAACTTACAATGGGCAACTTTTTTATTTCCCCATCTATCAAAAGAACTGTGAAATGAGCAACTTGGGATATTAACAAGGCTCTTCAGAAAGAGGTGGATGGCCTTCAGGCACATGAAAGGTAAAAATGCATTTTATCATAGTACAGTACTCCATGCAAGACAGAGCAGAGCAACAATAATTGTCCAATGTAACATACCACTGTATACTCATATAAAGCCAGTGTCTTCCTGTTGTAAATGGAGGTCAGGCCAATTTCTGCATCTATGGAATTTTTTTTTCTGTTTTTTTTTTTTTTTTAACTGTATGGTAACTACAAGTCTTGGGATGTAACTTCATTTTAGACATGGTAAAGAATGAATATAACACCTGCTCTGAGCCCATTCCTGCCAAGAGCTCATGCCTAAATATTATTACTTCATACAATGCAAAATGAGCAAATTCATAACCCCTGCTTGGCAAGGGCTGCTGTGACATCTTCAGCCAGGGTAGCAAGCTGGGGCGATTCAAGCAGGTTGATGCTTCCAGAGGATGAGACGTTGCTGAGTCTGCGCGGCGAGGCCATGCTGGACCTGCCTGGTGACTGCGTGATGATCTCAGCCCCATGATCAACACGGGCCTTAGCATGTTCTCTGAAGTTTAGCTTCTGGCTGTCAATCTGCTCCAGGAAAGTAAAGAATTTCACACATTACATATTCACTAAATTATCTCATTAGAGATCATCATTTTGCTTATTTTTAAAAGCTATTAGAAGGATTGAAGCTTCTTCACTCCTTAGAAAATTGAAACTGGACATTTTTTCACCTCGTTTAATAGCTACTTGCGTACTGTGTTACATTCTCCTATCATTTCTGTCTCTGATGGATGCTTTAAATAGAAGTACCATTGTTCCTAGCTATACAAATTTCATAAGCATTATATGGGCACTGTAATTTGTTTTCAAAATCTGTATTTTCAAATGTGTGTGGGAGTGATCTTACTTTCAGAATGTTTTCCTCCTGTTTCACAATGGAGTCCTCATCTCAGATCATACCTGTGCTGTCCAACAGTCCCAAACCAGGGTTATTTTTAGGGGAAAAGACAGTGCACAAACTACATGACATTTCACTCAGATGCGGATGAAAGATTGGTCATTCCAAATTTCAAAGGGAACAAATTGGTATATGAGTGTGTTTGAAAGAGGACAGACAGATGTTTCCTACTCAATTCAGAGCCATTGCTGAATTCACAGCTCTAGTAATTTCATGGGGCCAGGGGCACAGTGGGAGCCTTTTCTCTGACAGCTGTTCCTTTACCTTGACGTTACCACCACCAGGTACATGGTGGGCATTTTCCAGTGAACCAACTTTAGCCTGAGCTTTTTCCTTGAAATCCAGTTTCACACTCTCAATTTTCACACGCCCACCTCCTACAGAGGAAAAGGAAACACAGATTAAGAAATTGAAATGGTGCAGCAGAAAGTGTGACCTCAAGCACAACTGCACTCACATTACTTCCCTTTTAGCTGAGATCTAATGGTTTTGGAGAAGCACAGAATAATGCTCTGCATGTTCAGTAAAATATAAAATGTTCAACATATATTTAAACTGTAAGCAGGTGCTGCACCCCTACTGGTTTTAATGGGATTTAAGCAGACGCTTAAGTGTTTCATTGAGTTCAGCCTGTATTTCAATCTTATGCCAGAGCACCATCCTTTGGCATTATTTTTTATCACCTCTCTAAACTAGGTGGTCTCATACCTTTATGTCTTTATATATTTAGCTAAGTAGTTTAATGTATTTTTATTACCAAAGAGTATTTATTTTCTCTTTGACTGTAAAAGAGAATGGTATCATCCATGATTTTGAGTTCACATAGCAGTATTAGGTCCTTGCTTTGTCCCATAACCTGGAAATTCCTACAATACCTGGTTTGTGGTGGATATTCTTGAGTGAGCCACACTTGGAAGTCACATGACTCAAGTCGATCTTCTTGGTTACAATTTGTACCTGTCAAAAGTGCACACATGCACAAGTTACAGGAATGAAGAGAATAAAATAAAATTAAAAAAAAAAAAAAAGCCAAGCCCTGCAGAGAAAGAGTGAGAGGCTTCTACAAACCACTGGAAAACGAGAAATGGTTAGTAGAAAACAGGCCATGCCACAACAGAGGAAACTTCCCACCTAGGGAGATGACAGAGCTGGGTTAAGCTTTACTATTAGTAAAATGAAGAGCAGGATAAAGGAGATAAGCTTGTGGGTGCTTTCTAAAATGTTTCTGAGCCTCCTCCTTTCAGAGTGGGTGCTCCAAAGCCCTGCACACAGCAGGACCCATCTCATTTGCTCGTCTTGATTATGCATCCTGGCAACTAGGATATTTTGGTGACTGTTTTTTTCTCTACCATCTGTTTTGTATTTTTCTGCATCTAAATATGGTATGCATTTCCTGTCAATCCACTATGGAGAGTCTGAGTAATCTATACATGTGCCTCCTGCAGCTGTACCTGAGCAGGCTGAGGTTCAGCCAGCTGGCTCGGTGCTCACTGGAGAGCAGCAGCTCTGGCATCCTCCCTCCTGCTGCTGCCAGCCACCATGCCATGGCTGTGCTGAGCCCAGCTTGGGAACGGAGTGACACTCCTGTCTTGCTTGCACTCCCAAATAGCTCCAAGATGCGGCCCACAGCCATAGGCACTGAGCTGGCAGGCCCCAAGAAGTCACAGCCCTCCAGGACAGGCAGGAGCTCCAGGATAACTGCAAAGCCACTGGCTTGCTCACCACACCACCAGTGACTTACACCAGCACTGGCAGCTGTATTGAACGTGTCTGGATCAGACATGCCCACACCATCAGCTCTTCCCATCTGAAGGGCGATCATTTCCATCAGTAGCCACCTTAAGCTATTCCAGTGTGCGCGATAAAACCAGCAAGTGTCTGGTAAAGCCCTGGGCCACCTCAATTTCTTATACTGGAATAATGCTGTGACATCAGCATTCAGCATGCTGGCTGATCACACCCTCTTCTCTGAGCTTTCTTTGTCCTTCTGTTTTATTTTTCTTATTCCCCTCTGCTGAATGCACATAACTGAAAGGTTAGCTGAGGAAGGACTGGTGCACAGAAAATGCCCAACGGGGAGGCTAGAGTCTCACTATGAGCTGCAGTCTCTTTCTGGAAATTACTTTCTTGGGCTGCTCCCATGAAAGAAAGGCACTGAGCCATTTTGGCTCACACTGCACTATCACTTGGGCATTTAGAGATAAGCCTTCTTTTATTATTTCCTTTCCCTGTCCAAGTTCTGAAAATGTGTTGTGCTCTGTGCGGAAAGATCAGGAGGCCACCACTGCATACACAGGGCTCACATGGCTACCAGACCTAACTCACATGTGAAACAGCAGAAAGAAGGAAAGTAGTGCTCAGGGGAAGGGAGACAGAGAGTTCTGGCTGTGTGAGTTGGGTCACCACAGTGGAAGTGCCTGTTCACAGGGTGTCCATACTACTTACATTTCCTCCCCCTGCAGAATGTTTGATGTTATCTCTGGAACCACACCGGGACTGAATATCGCTAAAATCGATCTTCTTGTTTAAAATTCTAACCTAAAAGGAATTGGAGGTAACTTAAAATATACCATTTCAGTAGGGGTGCAGGACAAGGAAACCAGGGTAATTTGCCTCCTACAGTGACTCCTTCTTCTGACACTTGTATTGAAATGTGAGAAAATAAGCCCTATCAATCTCTGTGCTTAGCATGTTCACACAGCATCTGTAAATATATCATGCTGCTCTTTTTCTGCCTCACAAAGTGGTGGTGAAATACAAAGGGGAAAGTTCTATACTGGGAGGTATGAGAGGTAGCTTTTCCCTGAAAAATTCAAAGAACTCCATGCTTGCCTGGACCGGGCCTAGTCTTTGGACAGCCTGTGCTAGGCTCTATTGAGTGATGTTCAGTATTTCTGCTGAACTGGCCACAAGAAGATGGGAACCCTCCTTCCGACAGCTCAGTACTCCAGCCTCTGATGCAGAAATCCCAGATCCAGAAATCACAGGCTGAAATCCTGAGGTATTTCAATCCACCTTCTGCCATACAGCTGTAACAGCAGCTACATACATAAAACAGACCTCAGTGTCGCATGAAAGGGGAGCAACAAAATTACTTAAACTGTAGTCAGAGCTCTCTACTGCTCTCTCTCTTTACTGTCATCTACTACAGGGCAAGGCAGAAAACAACAGCATCTGGAAACCCAGAGCTGCAATCGCTGCTTTTTGATTTCTGCTGCCAGCCAGAAATCTGTTGTGCCAGATTTGGGCACAATTACTTTCTAGTATTAGCAGCACTGTGCTTCTCCTCTGTGCTCTTAGTCTCTTCACACAACAAGATAAGGTTTTTGCTTTTCCCTTGATGATGCCAGCCTCCCTCAAACAAGCCAGGAGTCCACATTTTTAATATGCTACCTTAGCCACAGATTTACTGCAGGCATAGGACAGTGCCTGGAGGCAAACTCTGTCAAGGGCAGGCCATGCTGTCCCGTGCTTGACCCCCATGGCAAAGCAGTTCCTCTACTTAGCAGAACTTAGGTGCCACCAATAATTGTACTCCCAGGGAATGATGTGCAGCTGGATGGCTATTACTAGTGGGCAGGTACAACTGGGTGCACACCTGAATAACACCATTTTCAGATTTATTTCTGAGCAAGAGCAGGGGGTTGTGCTCATCAGTAATAGAGTTTTCAGGTGTGTGAGAAGGTGTTTCTATCCAAGGCTGCACTTGCCTTCTTTGCATTAGAGTGCCACCCATGCAGCATATTCTTTCTCTGGGTTAAATATGAAATCTTTAATCAAATGTTACATTGGATTTTATTTTTATGTATTAATATGCAATAGGAATTTACACCCTTTCTCATACAGAAAACCACTATCTATAGTGACCCCACTTGGGTCACTATCTGTGCATTTTGTTAAATGGCATATCACCCCAAGAAACAACTAAATCAAAACATTAGAATGTTAAGATTCTCTTTAACTTAAACTTTTTCGTTTAAAGCAAAAACCTTGCTTTAACTGATAAAGATCTGGTGTGATGGCATGCTCAGCAAGAACACTGATGACAACAACAGCAAACCAGCAACGGGTTAGTCACCTTCAGAAGGGCATCTTCAATAGTCAAACTGATTTCAGTCTTTCCCCCTCCCATCTGCTTATCTGTCTAAGTAAACCAACATATGCTGAAACACAAAAGCAAATGCCTTTGGATTTTATGCTTGTGCTTTCTCTCAATATACTGTTTGTTTAAAAATGTACCCCAGTACTATATAAGACACATGTCACATCAGTTACAGAAACACACATCAGATGTGTATTCAGATCTGGTTCCCAGAGAGCTTCCAGCCAGACACAACTGGGCAAAGCAGAAAATCTTCCTGGCACTTTCTGAGCACGTCTCTCAGTGATGGATCAGCAGCACTTCCTAGCTATGGCCACAGGGATTCATTTGCTCTGAAAATGCTGACTTACAGGTCATGGCAAGACCTCTGCACTGTGCACTGGGGGCCTGTAGCTTAAAATGGAGCCAAAGCAAGGTGAAAAGTTGAGAGAGTGCCTTTGATCAAGTGCCTAAAGGTTGATTTGCGCTCAGAAGTCTGACAGTTCATGAGTCTCATGGCCCATGGACCTGGCTAGCAGATATATAAAGAACCAATCATCTCAATTATCCTCTCTGTCTCACTGGGTGAAATGTGCCCCTGTGTGGCAGGGCCAGCAGGAAACCTATGCATCATTTGTATCCTATGCTGAGGGCTGGAGAGAGCTGAGTGATGTGGATGCATTCTGCTGGTAATCTGGTGCAGGGAGGAACTGCACTGATTCAGGTTTTCCCTGATGATCTGTTTGTCCCTTTCCTGGGATATATCAGTATCCCTGCACATATTTAAATCATAACCCCCACTCTATAACTAAGTGTTCCACAGATGAATGGAGCTTTGTTTCCTGTAGATTCGGGCTTAAACTGCTTAATTCATCCATCCTATATACTTCGGCAAGCCCTATCCCCTCTAGCCAGCATTTTGTCCCAAGCTTTCTCCCAAGTCTGCTAGACTGGGCAAACAGGCTAATACACAACCAGCCAGCTGTTTGTTGTCCCTTATAGTGGAGAAGGGCTGGGTTCACTGCCTTTACCCCAATGATGGTGTTACGCTGAGTCTCTATTTCATACTCTGTCAACAACTATCACTCCGTGCAGAGGGACCGCCTGTCTTTCTCACCACTGCTCCCTAGCCAGCACTGGCTGAAATAGGCCAACAAGTTCCAAATGAGTTGAGAAAGGCTAAGATTGCCAGCCAGCTAGCATGGCTGCAGGAGTGGTTTTGTTTGAGAAATCAGACTGTAAACAGGAGATGGAGTTTACCAGAAAGGGACAGGAACCATTTAGGCTAAAGAGAAACCCTGGCTTGCAAAAAAAGAATGTAAGCTAACTATGAATCATTTGAAACTGGCATCTGGAGAGAAATCTTTAACTATCAGAGTAGAGAGGCTCTGGAACTGCCACACGAGGGAGCACAGCTACAAGAAACCGATAAACTTTTATGATGGCACTTGACGAAAGGAATTGGATGATGCAGCTGCCTGCAACAGGCAGCACAAACACCATGACTCATCAGGAAGGTTCTCTGTGTTCCGAATGTGTATGTACATCTCGTGTGCGGGTGGAGGTGTGGTAGGGATGCACATATATGCACTTCAATGGTGCTGAAAGTTAAATGAAAGATCAAGCACGCTCATGCTCTCATTCAGGAAAGGGAACATTTTGTCTGTGGCAAAATGAAAGCCTGTGGCAGAAACAGGACTGCCTTCTATTCACACTCTCTAGACATCCCAAAAAGATCATGTCATGACAGAGTCCCTTGTAACCCTTGCTCTGACCAGCCAGTATGAAGTGGATACATTCTCTTCTGATGTGATACTGGTTTGCCCAGGTGTGCTGGAAAGGGCCTGGAAGTCAGTATTTGGATTAAGACGAAACTGAGGTTCCTCAGCATTTGTCATAATTACGTGTAATTAAACCAGAGTGGAAAATTAAAGCCTTACAGACAAGGCAATGTTTATCCTACAAAACCATATTGCCCAAGAGAAAACTGGCTTTTGTCTGAAGCCCTGGAAGTCTGACAGACCTTCCCCTCACTCTGTCCTTTGATGACTCCTCAGCAATGGTCTAGAACTGAAGCCCAAGGCAGACTGTGTGCCAACATGCACACAGTATGGCCTCAGTGACTCCCACTGCTTTCAGAGTGTCCCCAGCAGGACTGGGAGAGTGCACTCCAACACCACCTATGCAGTTTGAATGCTGCCTGTGAGAGCTCTGGGCAATGTGGAGCATTTATGCATAGCCTGCAAGGAAAACAAGTGTTGAAGGCATTTTTCTCAGAGTTGATTTAGATGAGGCATATATTGCTCTGCACTCAGCAGAGTTAACTAATTCCCTTCCTACTCCTTCAGTGGCCTGACTGGCAGTCAGAACAGCTGGGGGTTGTGGTCCAAGGGCAACTAGAGCACAGGGAATCGTTTTGGGTTAAGCTTGCTGGCACAAGAAGAAGAAGAAGAAGAAAGGCTATAAGACACAGTACTTGTGAATCTTTCAGTCAGATATATGCCTCCTGTTAGCAGAAAATGAGTTGGATTTCAAAGACTCTATGTACAACAGTTTGCAGGTCCTCCTCTGCCAGTACTACACCATAGTGTTCATGATGAGCAGAAATTTGTAGAAACACTGAGAGGAAGGCAGAGAAATGCCTAAGAGGATTTAGCTCAGTTGTGTTTAGCAGTTTAGTTCACTGCTAAAGACAAAACCAATGTCCAAAAGCTGCTTATGCAAGAGAAAGAATTATATTCCATTGCGGCCTAGAATAATTCAGTTCAGCTGCTTTTCACAAGAAGAGGAAAAGCCCCTAACTTATCAACATCTGGGCAGAGAGTCCATAAACAGCTTCCCTTCTATGGCATACAACACTGGTATACATTGAAACAGGTATTTGAAGAACAAAAATTGTGACGCTGGTGAAATCACAGGCTTTGAATATATTTTCTAAGAAGATGATGCCTTATGTTCTCCCTGCCTTGCAATTAGGGCCTCTGAGAAGCTCTGCCACAAACACTGCCTAAATCATATAAAAATACTCTAGCTTGGCTCTACTTGCTGTTTAAACATGCTGTGGAGCTGTGACACTGGGAAAAGCTTCCAGATTCCTAATAGCTTATCAAAAAGGAAAGGTTCCTTCTGTTTACCACAGCAATTTGACTGAGCTATATTCCAGGAACTAGACATTATTTCAGTGTTTATCTCCAGGTTAACACAGGTATTCAAGTGAGACAAGAATTGGTCTTGCACAGGAAGTAAGGTTAAGGTTAAAAACTGATTAGAATCAAGAGAGAGTTCAAAGTGCTTCCAAATTTATCTGCTGCCAAGGACAGATGATATTAGTCTTCATGCTCCTGGCAGAGGCTACAGGGAAAGGAAAGGGAGACGGAGGGTATTTATTTGTCTTAGTAAAGTCCTTGAAGAGAAACACTGTGCCTCAAATTTTCCACATCTACAGACAGGGCTTGTGACCATGTTCAGCCTTTGCACTAATAAGTGGATACATACACCAGCAAGGCTGCCAGTCCAGAAGCTAGTAAAATTCTAAATAAAAGGCAGTGCTGGACATAGGCAAAATAACATACCATTCTCACCATGCTCTTAGTAAAGGGTGAGCAAGGTATAGTCATTTCTGACTTTTAAAAACTGAGAGGCAGACACTGAGCAGATAATATTGTGATCAGCCGAGTCTTGAATCCTCGTATAGGACAAGAGTGGCTGATTTACAAGCTTTTTTTATACCTACCCGCACATCACTACTAAAGTAATTAATAAGATGGACATGCTGAACTAGGCATGTCCCTACCAATAAGGGGAGGAAAGGCCTGTGGAGAAATACTGAGAGAGTCTGCATAATTATGCTAGAAGTACAAAGTGAAAGGACAATTCTCCATGCCAAAGAGTTTACAGTCAATAGGCAACAGCTGAATTTAACAGCGAGTTCAAGGAAGTGCAAGATCCCTGTCAGATGAACTGTAGCACGTTCTGCAATCACACTCCTCACTAAAGGTGGGGAGCTGATCAAAAGAATTGAAAAAAAAGTATTGAAGATTCACACTAAACAAAAAAATCCTGGGAGTGCAATTAATTCACCTAAAACACAAAATCCTTGGTTTAGTACTCCCTTCAACAACAACAACAAAAACCCAACAACAACCAACCTAAGAGATTTTGCTAAAATTCAGAGTCCAATACTTAAATTTTAGACACAACAGTTCCTACTCAAGGAAAGAGTACAATTAGCTTCAAATATCAAGTGTTGAGCATCAGGTATCAGTTTCCAAATCAGTTGATGTCTCTTTGAAAAGAGTTCTGAGTCACTACATCTAGAATTTCTTTAGTCCAGCATAATGGATTCAATTAGATTGTTCAGTTCAAAAGTATCTTGCAGTCATCACTTCATGCAAACTGGCTTTCCCAACATTCAGCAGATATGTCCCTTAGCATCTCTTTATTGCTCAAATACAAATTTCCAATATAAAACCTAAGGTTTCTATTCTTTTCTTTCCTGCCCTTCCCTGTCTAACAAAACAAACTTTTTCGAACCTTTACAAGCAAAATGGAACACTAATATATGATAAAACAGCTCTGATCCAGATTACGTATTCCCTGAACATTTTTCCCAAAACCACAACCTTTCTAATTTTATTTCTCAAAATCTAGACTAGTTAGAGCTCAGCTGGAAACACCTCCTTTGCTGAGCTTGCTGCTGGGATAACTCAGACTTTCACAGGAATTTACGTCCTGGTAATTTCAATCTACTCTGGGAAAAAAAATACAGCTTCTCTCCATACTTATTAATGAGAGAACAACAACACATGGTACATCACGGCTGGGATTGGACTCTTCTAACATTAGCCAGCTAAGAGTTGGAACTGGTTGCTTGGAAGCTGCCAACTGTAGTTGGTGGAAAGATACTGAATCATCCAGAAAGTGGTACCTTCAGCCCTAGACTGAACATTTGACCAGCAGAAATCAGGGCACTGATGCTCACTGCCTCCAAAAAACAGAGAGATATGGTTACTGCAGCTACTACTACTGTTTTGTTAGTGGCTAGAGCCCATGAGACTGCTTGGGAGCCTCTTGATTGTGGTTCACAGTTTGCCTCACAGGCAGGGTGCACATTTTACATAGGGGTTAGGTACAGCAGTGATGTCACTCTGTCACTGCCATAGAGCAAGTCCTAATTCCCTGCTCATTTCTAGCAACTGAACATCTTTCCTCAAAAAAATCCTTCAGAAACTTGCTAGAGGCTGGCAGTGATTGCTTAATTTTTTTAAAATATGAGTCAGGAAGAAAATCTAGCTTTTTATCCAGAATAATTCAAGGCTTAACTGTACAGACTATACTGAGGCAAGCCTTCCTTTAAACAAGTGCAGTCTGAACACAGGAGCTGCAAGATGTTATTTCTGACCAATCTGCAATTTTCAGCCAAAATTCTAAATTTCATAAACTGAAAAATTACAGGTTTGAGTTCTGACAGAGTTTTGAAGGTGGACCTGAAACTTCTAATTTCTCTTCACATTTGTAGATCTGCAATTAACAAGTGGTGAATCCGTTTCTAATTTTCAGTGCAGAACAAATGCCTTCAAATGTCTTGCAAATCCCCAAACCTGGGAATGTACAAAGAAAACAAAAGCAGACTGACAGAGATTAATTTATTTTACAGTTTTGAATTGTTGACAAATGCACACACTTATTCCAATGAGTGCAGCCAACAATGTGGAAACAATTGCCTCTCAGTCTCTCAGCTACATCATGTAAAAATAGCCATGTTCCATGTCAATCCATATCTCCCTGTACAGCTGCCTCATGTGTCTCTGGCTGGGGAAGGCACAGAGTTTGGCCCTTATAAGCTCATTTATACTCATCACTGGCCTATGCAGGAACATCCTCTTAACCTGGGCCTAAGTGGTTTTGACTCAACTATGTTTCAGATAACAATGGACTGGAGAAAAAGCACATGATGTGCTGGAAGGAGAGTGGGATCCAGCAACAGCTCAGACTGCACTTTTTGTGAAGACTTGCTCTCCACCATCTTTCTGGACACTCTTCAGCAGCCATTGCACCAATAGTATATAACTTACAGACTTTCAGATTTTGGACAGTCATGAGTGCTCATAAAGCAGTGCAAAGATGTGAAACAGGAGAAAGAGTAGAAATTAGAAGATGCCACCTCAAGGGGAACTTAACTGAGAACTTTTGACTTGCCTTTCTCCAGGAGGTGCTCTGGTGCACCAACCAGACCTATCTGTGTCTGTACTGACTGCATCTTGGCATACTGTCATTGAGGCAGGGAACATGCCAGAAGACCACTGATCTGTGCAGACAGGGCTGTAAATTGTGATGATGAGGGTTGGGGGGGAATCTCTCCTGCCATCCTGATGCCTTTTTGCTGTCCTAGAATCATAAGCCAGACACAGTTAGGGTGATAAAAAGAGGTTACCTTTGTAAGGATCCTTAGGTGCACAATTTGTCAGGTGGAAAATGTCAAAGATGCACACAGAGCATAACATGTATACATTTTTTATAGGTTTTGCAAATTAGCATATCTGACAAGAATCCCCCATTAGAAGCATAGTTGGTGAGGTAATCCCCCAGTTCAATTATTTTTCGAATTCCCCCTCCTCTAGATAGGGACTAAACTCTGCTTATAAAAATATGTCTTGAAGAGCTGGTCGCAACCTTGATTCTCAGGAAGAATGAAGATAGAATAGGAGTCTTGGATTCCCAGCCTGGAACCTTTGGAATATGTTTTGTCTTTCTGCTTATCAGGTAGGGTCAGGAAAAGTACTGGAGATAGGCTACGAATACAATAATAGGCTACAGAGCCACAAATTTATGAGTAAAAAACACAGAGAATATATAAAAGAATACAAGGCAAAAAAACCCAATTCAGCATCAATTCAAACTGATTTTGAAGCTAACAAAAGACACCCATTCAAGCCTCCTCCTCTGCTCACTTCTGAGATGTCTTCCGAGTGCTAGTCTATTTTATCTAATGCACATGCCTATTCTCCTTGCAAGCATTTCTGTGGTTTTTGGAAAGCATCTACTGAATAATGGTGTCATCAATTTGTTCAGACTTTCTGACCCATTACTAATTGCACTTTGTTTTCTACATTTTAGGGAAGATGATGAAATTCTTCTTTAATCTTTCTAAAAATCTTCAAGGAACATTTCATTCTTCAGCATGGCTTAGATATTTCATTTTTCTATGTGTCATCTTACTTCTTACAAGGTGTCTGGTTGTCACTATAATTAGTGGTATTTTAAAGCTTATGCATGTAATTCTAGTCTGTGCAGCTCCATTCACTTCGATGAAGCTCTGCTGCTTCACATCCACTGAAGTTCTTGCCCATGGCTGAGATTTTAGGTATACATTTTAAGAGAAAATGAAAGAAATCTAGGTTAGTTTTATCCTTGGTTGCTGGCCTATGATGCATTATAAATACTCTGCCTTGCCAGGAGCAAAGACTCAATTAGTGCACTTCTGTACTCTGATATGGTACCAAATGCATTCATAACAGAATTTCAAAAGGAAAACCAAAAATCTGAACCAAAAAAACACAGTAAAAAATCAGCCTTGGCATCTGAAACAGATTTCCAACACCTTCTCCCAGCTCCCCATGCTTCCCTTGGGCTGTCTGAAAAATAACAGATGCAAATGAGTTACTTTTGAAAGCACAGCATTTCCTCCACAGCTGATGCAGTGTGAAAATCCTTTTGAAGCCCAGCAGACATATCTAGGAGCAAGTCGCCTCTGAGCTTTGCCAATAATGATACATTTCACCACACTGTACCATAAAGAGAAAACCAGACAACCACCTACTGGCTGCATCACAGAGCAGAGAAGCCCTCATTTCTCCCACTGCAGAATATCAATTAAATATGTCTCAAGCCATCTATTCCTAGTAGAAGCGTAATGCAGTGCAAAGTTAGCTTGCTTCTTCCCCTAAAAGCATTCTCTTCACACATCACATTCACCCAACTCCCATCAAGGGGAATGATTTCTCCCCTTTTCTTTGTTTCTGTGGCTGGCAAGTCAGAGCTGAAGGAAAATTGGACTGCTATCTGATGAGCTATTGATAAAATTCCAGGCTGAAGCACTGCACTTCTTGATTTATTTAGCATTCAAACATCCCCAAGAGCTTCTTCAGTTTTGCACCGCAGGCTGTGGCAGTTTCAGAGTACAGCTTTCTCTAGAACAGCTCAAAGTTAAGAGAAGTCCTTGTGCCAGATTTAAATATACCACTGGTAAAAGGATAGTCTATCTCCAAATGACACTTTTGGGGTATATATCTGTATTCCTTTAGTGATTTGCATGTTATGTTTATGTACTTAACTTGCCCAGATATATGATAGGTTTTTCTCTGCTTGTTTTTCCTGTGGCTACTGCTATCAGTACTTCCAGTTCAGGTTATAAAGCAGCTTTCTGTTTGTTTCACGTATCATCACTAAAAGCAAATAGCAGATAACAGCTCTTTTCAGCCAGGGTAATATTGCTACCAGACATTAAAGAACTGAGCAGACACAAGGAAATGAAATCAGCTTTCATGTGTTGCTCTCACAGGCCCTATAAAATTCAACTGTAGAAACTGGAAAATAATTATCCTAAAACCTCTTGTCTAGACTGAGTAACTATGGCATAAAGGAGACATAAAGGAAAGATTTAGTGAGCTTCTCTTTGCCCAACCCACAGCTCAGTGGCCACATACCACTGGACCTAAAAATGCTTTAACTTCAGTGACATTTTGTTCACCCAGCAGATTTCCCCTGTGATGCCCACAGCAGTGAAATGCCATCCTGTGCCATCCTTCACTGCTCAGCAAAGACTCTGAGCAGCTCTTTAGAGCTGCTAAGGAAATTTAGCTGTCTAGGCATGGTGTGTACAAAGAAATACAATTTGCTGTGGCCCCCTGGTTCTTGTATAATTGTTACAATCCAGAGAGAGTAACAGGGAGGAGGAGGACAGGGTACCATGGTGCTGGTTTTGGGCCCTAAGTCCAATAGCTAGGCCTGTATGAGGAATGCTAATCCAGCAGCACAGTCTGAACTTGTGTTGCTGGAGCCCCTGCACACCATGACCATCTGCTGCATAGTATGTCAAATAGAGTGGAGCTCCCATGCAAAATAATCACACCTGTCAAAATAAAGGCGGAAGTACCTTTGTTGAGGCATTATCTTCTTGACTTTATGAGTAACTGGCTACTGTCCACATCCTGGAAAGTACTGAACGTGTTAATTTACTGTGAAAGCAAGATCAACACCTTAGAGATAGCTTACTGTTTAAAATATGAGGCTACTATTTTTCTCTGGAAGACCTACAGCAGGCACAAGGCTGCAATGTTAAGTTTTGATCCAATTTATTATTTCTTTCTGAGACAGCATTAGGCAAACCTCATTGTTCTGTAAGTCCCACTATCAATTCCAATCTGATCTGGAAACACTGTGCAACCCAGGTTTCTGGAATGTCCTGTTTTCAGGACAACCGAATGGGGAGCATGTTATTCACCCTGATATCCTGTCCCTGGAGGCAGCTGAGAAATGAACCTTTCATAAAGGACTCACATTGCCATTGCTGTCACTCAGGAAGTAAAAGGGAGCTGAAGGCTCTGGGTGTTTTTGCCGTAGGGTTCTGTCTAGAATCAATATGAAATACACAGGTACTCCTTACAAAAAATACATCAACATAATTGTTTACACCCACAAGACTGAGTTGTCTGTATTTTTAGCATAAATGTTGGCAAGCTGTATTCTTTTTCCTCCTTCCATCTCTTTGTTCCTAAATCACACAGAATATCTATCAGGTTATTATTGGTTTTCTAACTCCTTAAACATTAACAGAATGGATGGTTTCCTCCTGTAAGCTAGAACAGTTTTTCCAAATGGAAAGAAAAAAAAATTGCTTGGACATAATTTTGGCTTTTAATGCCATCTGTGTTAGCATTTCTGCATTGCTCAAAAATGTGGGAAGACTACTCCAGCTCTGGCTTTGGGTCTGCTTGGTAGAGTATCAAGCAGAGACTCTGAAGAGGAAGGTATAAGCACCGTATCTCAGCAAGATTTATGGTACTTCCTATCTGACTTTCCCTCAGTCTCCAAAAGCTTCTGCTTAGCATGAAAGCCTCCTTTTTTACTGTCCCTTCCAAACTGTGGTGAGTTCTATCTGTAATAACAGGGGATTCAGCAAGGCCAAGTGCAAGGTCCTTCACGTGGGTCAAGGTAATCCCAAGCACAAATACAGGCCGAACAGAGAATGGATTGAGAGCAGCCCTGCGGAGGACTTGGGGGTGCTGGTGGATGAGAGCTAGACAAGAGCCAGCCGTGTGCACCTGTATCCCTGAAACCAACCATGTCCTGGGCCGCATCCAAAGAAGAATGATCCGCAGGTCGAGAAGAGGATTCTGCCCCTCTGCTCTCATGAGACCCCCCCTGAAGTACTGTGTCCCCAATATTGGAAGGGCATGGACCTGCTGGAACAAGTCCAGAGGAGGGCCATGAAGATGCTCAGAGGGCTGGAGCACCTCTGCTACAAACACAAACTGAGAGTTGAGATTGTTCTGCCTGGAGTAGCGACAGCTCTGGAGAGACCTTAGAGCCCCGTCCAGTGCCTAAAGGGGCACCAAGAGAGCTGGAGAGGGCCTTTGGACAAGGGCCTGGAGTCACAGGACAAGAGGGAATGGCTTCAAACAGCCAGAGGGCAGGGTTAGATAGGATATTGGGAAGAAATTATTGATTTACAATCAAGAAGGGCGGTGAGGCGCTGGCACAGAGAAGTGGTTGATGCCCCATCCCTGGAAGTGTTCAAGGCCACATGGGAGTAGGCTAGAATTAGATGATCTTTAGGGTCACCTCCAACCCAAAGCATTCTGACATCCTTTGATTCTGCCACCCTACGCACAGGTTCGGTCTTTAGCTGAAAGCAATACTTACAAAAATGTGCTTCATTGCATAACTGCAAGGTATGAAATTACCTCTTTTTTCAGCTTTTAATCACATCAAGATGTCACTGAATTCTTGTTCTTTCAGTGAGAACAGAAAATCCTGGTCTGCCTTATGACACATTCTTATGTGTACACTTATATACATCCTCCAGTTTGTACAATTTAAGCCCTGTTCCTGCTTATTCGAACCCAGGAGCAAGAAAACCAGGTAAGTCTAATATCTGCCCCCTTTCCTCATCTTTACTGTGGGGTGCATTTACCAGGTTGGAGGCTGCAACCCTCATTAACTTTACGCAACACAATGCACGTCATATAAAATGGCACAGGAAAAGACAATGCGCTGTGTAATTCTGCTAACATATACATGGGTTGATTCTCAACTTGTTTGAATTAAACAAACCTCTTATTTGTTTGTATTGATAAAGACTAAGTAAGCAGCAACTGCTGAGACTCAGGCAGAAACATATCTACGGCATGGAGTGCAAAGTCCTGTTTGAAATTTTTTAATGGATCTCAGTTAGGCACTGTTAGTTTTCATGTGGCAAGATAGTTTCTGAAGATCGTCCTTTTCCTTGTCATTTAACATCACTTAAACAAACAAAGTATTTGGAGAACAGAAGTAGCTTTACAAGGCAACTCAAAATGTCTCCTATCCCATGCCTATCACAAAGGTGCACACATAAGAGTAAGTAACATATGGATGAACATAAAGAGTGGAATCCTTACCTGCCCTCCTTTAGGCTGGTATTTGATATTATCTGTTGACCCAATTTTGGACCTGACATTCTTGAGGTCAGGTAGAGGCTGATTAATAATTCGTAGCTGCTTTGGAGTGGCTGGAGATTTAGGAGGAGTGCGAATTATGGCAACTTTTTTCTCAGTAGGTACCAGTATTGCAGATTTGGGGGTCCCAGGAGTGTGGGGAGTTCTGGAGTAACTGGGTGTCCCTGGAGTGCCTGGGGTACGGGAGGAATAGCTTGGTGGTGTCCCTGGAGTGATGGCAGTGGAGCCAGGAGTAGTGGGGGTAGAAGTTCCACTTTTTCCCGTTCTGCTACGAATTGGCTCTGATCCTACATTCAAGAAAAAATACAGCTTTAGGCCCACAGAAGTACAGCTCTTCTTCCCTTTGTACTCCCGAAACTGCATCCCTGTGTGCCAAGTGAGACACAGCTCTTAAGATGGCAGTGCTACTGCTGGAACAGCAGTTCGAATGGGTCTCTCTGTGTCTTACTTTTGCTAATCGACCTGCCAGGAGTTACTTTGCCATGAGAGGCTGAGCTATTGCCCCCAGAGTGACAGAGCTCTCCATTCTGTAACACATGAGTGCTTCCCACAATACCTCTGCTCCCTGCAAAACTCGCTAAACAAGGCACATCATTACATTTATTTCCATTTTGGGGAAAGGATGAGAAGCATCCTTGGAATCCAACCTTTGGGACTTGATCCAACCAATTTCAGTGAATCTGGGCAATAAACTAGAAAGCAGTAAAAATTCTGATGATATTCCTGAAATGAAAGGCTGTGAATGTCTGGCTGGTGCTGTTTCTCATACCACTGCTGGTAAACTGCAAATGAACCCCAGGTGGGCATTCAGCTGGTGCACAAGCTATACCTCTGTTGTGTGGATGGGTAGATGCCCTCACATTCAGTTACTATTTTTCATTAGTGAAGTGAAAGAAAGCCATTACCAGAGGCAACCTTGATAAAAAGTCACATTCTACTTACATCTGCAGGCAAGTTAAAAAACCCCAACTATATCATTTTGTAGCAGCTCCATTCACTTTATGGTATTGCCAGTCCTTTTCATTGAGCACAAGGATCAGTTTAGCTGTGCTTTCTGCTGCCAGCTCTGCTCTTAACTCTCAAACATAAATAAACAGAAGCTGAGATATCTCCCAAGTAAAATTTTGCTGAGAATACGTATGGAGAGAAAGACCAAAGCAACTCTCAAAACATGGGAACCCCAATGCCAAATGGGTGCATGTATGTTTTCGCTCTTCAAATGTTCAGAAATTATAAATCCAATGGGCCTCTCTAAAGCATCCAGTGGGACTAAACAAATTCTTATTTAAAGTATTTGCTAATCATTCTGTTTATGCAATGATGGTGGCCCAAACCCAATGCACTCCTGCCCCTGAGGCTCAGGAACATTCTTTGCTCTATGTGATTAATTAGGCAGACTGAACATATCCACTCACTTCCCACTTCCCTGAACAGCTTTCTTTCTTTCCAAATCAACCCTAAAGCTTCTCACTATACAATCTGAGAAAGAAAGGGAATTATTTTTCCCCACCTCCTTGCACGTATGGTATTTTTATTGTTCATTCCTTAGCCCTTCACCACACTGAATGCTTAATTGCCTCTCACTCTTGGTCAGGAGGATGGGCTGGCTGCTGTGGCAGCTGGAGGTCACTCTGCTTTCAAAGGGTCTCTGTTTTACCTTTGGAGCATCAGTTATTTCAAAGGACTTTTTTTGCAGAATTTCATCATCTACTTCCCTTAAGCTGTCTTAAAAAGAGCTGAGATTGGTTTCTAAAGAGAGAAAACAGAGGAACTCCCATTGGAAAGCAGGAAGTCACATGTGGGTTCTAAGGCCTGGCTAGAAGTTCTGGGGTTATTTAGTAAATTGTCTTTGTCCTGTAATTTATTTTGGCTTGTGATTTGGTCCTCATAAAAGGAACCTAGCTGGTTCACTATCTTAACTGCCCCCAGTGAGTCACTCTGCTAGCTAACATCTCAATTCTCAGCAGAGATTTTACCCTAGGATTAGAGCACAGGGAGATAATTACTGGGAAACAGCAAATTAATGACTGTAACCATCAGGTTCACTTTTCCAAGAGCCATCAGAATATTTCAAGTTGCCTTCTTCAGTTTTGACTCATTATTTCTTGCTGCTGTTTGTAAATGCTTTGTGTTAAATACCTCACCCAGCTCTGAGCTCCCTGCAAAGGCATTTTCTAATATCAGCAATTAAGTCTGGGCAGCAGTCCTTGCTCTGGGCACTGCATGTGCATCCTGTCCCTGGTTTCAGGCACTTGGTATATGAACAAAACCAGTCTGTGGGCTCTAATTTCCAACAGCACACCTCAGACCCACTCCTCTGTGTCAAAGGTAGGGACAACGTGATGCTATGCAATGTGACAAATCTAATGAGGATGGAGACACCCACAGAAGTAGAAAAAGGTTAATATGCAAAAAAAGACAACATACGTGTGGTCCGTCGTACTGAAGAGGAAAGAGAAGTTGTGAGGGAGAGGGAGTTCTCCTCTCTGTCTCGGTCTCCTGATACACCTCGTCGAGGAGGAAGGATAGAGGAAGGTCTTGGTAGAGATGAACGCTTCTCAGGGCTCTTGTTTACTCCATCCTAATAGCAGCACAGTAACAAAGGAAGGTTTAGTTTTCAAAACTCACTCTTTGGCCTATGATTTCCTGTATCTATACAAAGCGGGGGAAACCTTATCCTATGGGCCCAGTTTGCTCCTCACACAGGAACCTGAGGGGATCAGTCACCCTCCATGCTCTGCTTTAGCTCCCTGGTGCTTCTTTACTGCATCAAAATATCTTCTGATGACTGTCCCAAGACATATAAGGATATTCTTGGATCTAAATATGGATGGATCCCATAGTTGGCTCTTAATAAGGAATAAGGAAAAAGGTGGGGTTTTTTAGTGCAAGTTGAAAGTAAAAGAACTCTCTAGAGCTCAAGTGTGAAATTCCTATGTGAATTTACCTGCAAACTGCACTACTGGTGTCCAGAATACACCATACACTAGATTGGTAGGTGTTGCATGATTTTTGCATATTCAAACACTAACTTGTAAATTTCTTATGGAGATAAATTTTTAGCTACAGGTTTTGTTGGTTTTTTCTGTTGTTTTTTTTTTTTTTTTTCCTGAGTGCAGGCTTATAAATCCTGTTGTTTTAATTCCATCTATAATAAAATGTTTACTTTTTGAAATCAGTGCATACCTTCTCTTTACCAGGGTGAAATAAATCTCTCTTTACCATTAAGGCAATGGACATGTATGTTAGAATATTTTTGAGCTTATGGGATGTGCAGCCAAAGACAGACCTGCATAAGTAGACATTCTTCCTAAAGACAAATGATGATGGTCCCAACCAGTAAAAGACACACCTGGTATGGCGTTAAACAAAAAATATAAGTCAATGGCAAAACCAATTTTTAAATGGGGATAGTTAACTCAGCACAACGTAGATTTGAAACACAAATGAAATGTAAACACAGAGAAGCTGGAATGGACTGCCAAACATCTTTTTAAATTTATACTGCAACTTCTTCCCAAAGTCCTATGCATTGACTAAATTTGGTTCCTTGAGCATTTGGATTCTGCCCTATTCTATCACCTACTGCTGGTGATTAGAATTGTACCCTCCTACGCTGGAGATTGAATTTGATTTCAAAGAATATTAACAGGTCAAAAATAACTTTTTTTTAAACTTGGAAGGAAAATTAGTCCTGCTGTTCTTTACCACCTACCCACTTGCAAATGGCTGTAACTTCTTGACAGTTAACGAGGTAGCATCTGTATTGTTGCATCTTTCTGTTGTATGATCAACAGAAAGAAGATATGTCTTTCTAGTTATAACTTATTTCACTTACATTTCCTCTGGAGTATCTCCATTTCTATCCATTTTGTAGCAGAGATCTTGTAGCCTGCTAATCAGTTTTCCTGCCACTGGATCTAAGTAATCCCACAGGCGCTTCGCAGAGAATTACTCAAATTCAGTGAGTAGATAATGTGTTTCATGGAGTTCACCTTTGCATCTCTAACTCTCTTTACCAACTCTGCTACCTTACCTTAGCATCTGATTTTGAGTCTCTTGGGCCTGCTGAGGAGGGCTGAACAAAATAACTGTCTGTATCGAGAAAAGTGGCCCTTTTAGTGGTTAATGAGCAAGCTGAGCTGGGTCTTGGAGGAAGCAATGACTTTGCTTTAGACTTTGAGGCAGGAATCTTTGACAAAGAGGCAGTCTAGTCATGAGAAAACAAACAAAAAACAACATGAAGCTGGACAAAAGGAAAATTCATGCAATATGGACCAAAGAAATATGCCAAGCTATGAATTAATACTTTTCCTGTGTCTGGTAATGGTCTATGCAGATCTGACAATCATGGAAGTTTCAGTTTTTTGTTGTCTGACTGAAATCACATAGGTCTGGACAGTTACCAATTCTAGGAATCTGTTTTTTTCTGCAGATGCTATTTTGGTCTTGTGTTGATAGGAAAAAACTGGTGCTAGGTGTGGCATTTAACTAGTACAACTGCTGGTTGGCTGCATTAGAAACAAGCGCAAAGCTACAGGAGCACCAAGAGATCCCAGCCCTTTAAAGTTGAAATATATCCCTCCAGGCTAAAATCAAGAATAAAACAGTGGGAATCTTAGAAGCAAAGTTACATCAGTATTCCCACAATAGGAGGAGGACAAGACAGTATTACTTATTATGTCATTTTGTACAGACAATATCCCTAACACATCCTCTGTGCATTTGGTGTCACTCCATAGAAATTCATAAATTTATATTGACAGTATGGAGTTCTGGGATGAGGAAAGCCATATATATGGTTGAAAGGCTGACACAGTATGTTCTTGTGAACAAGTACTTGTTTGATACCAAATAATGACAATATCCCATTGAAAGAACAATTAAACACCAACAGGACAGACAGAAAATCTTTGTTATTACTTAGAAGCACCTTACTGCTTTACAAAAGGAATCTCCTTGAAACAGAATAGGGGTACCTGCTTAAGAAACACTTTTTTTCTTCCACAGGTATAACTGATATTACAAAGAACAATTGCAAAGGTGTTACCTCGGTAGTCCTGATTCTCTCTGTAGTCATACTTGCATGAAATTACACATAGGAACAATCCCAGTGGGCCTCTCATTCTGGGATTTGTACTGAACTTTAGCACTGAACTTGGCATTTGATCTCAATCAATCCCCTAGACCTTCTCAATGTTCAGAAAAAGTACATGAGTTGCTTTTAAGTTGCCTTGTTAGAAAATGAGAAAAGAATGGGCTGTCCAATTCTGACAGGTCTCTGGCTTAGTCTATATACCCAGTCTATGGAAAACTGAGGCTGGCATGCTGAATGTCATCCATGACATCACCCACATGGTTAAGAATCGCAGAAGTGTGTAACAAGCAATTCCAGTTCTACAATACAGCTGAGAGGAGTTCTGTTGGATGTCATCCTCCAGATCAAGCGGCAAGACAAGAAATTAGGATGGAAATGCTTTATTAGCAAGAACATAGTCCCATAATGAGTTTTGCAACATATTTATGCCTCTCTCTTTTTTAATACTTATTTTACTGTCTCAGAACAAACAGAAGAAAACTAGTGAATAATTATTTTACACAGAAACTACAGAATATGTGTTTCTGTCAAATCAAAGGCTTTTCCAGACTTTGACTGGTTTTTCATAGTTCATTTTATGGGTCTCATCCATTTGTGAAACTCTGGATCCTGTTTAGAAATCCATGAAGGTATTTACTGATGCTGAAACTCTGTGGAAGCAGGGTATCTATGTAGGGTGGCCCCAAGAAGTAAACATTCTGCAAGCACCCTTCACCTGGCTTTCTGAACTAGAGATAGACCTAAGCATACGTTGAGGCCCAAATAATCATTCTGTGGTTTTCACCATTTTCAACTTACATGCAAGAAGTTACCCCTATAGTAAGACTGAAAAACTCTTACAGATTAAGGTTCTAGTCACAGTGTAAAGACTTTTCACTCATACTGCTCAGTGTCCTCTGTGAATACATGAATCTAATGTGGATACTAAAGATGGACAATACTGAGATCTGTCAATGGAACAGATTGGGAAAAGGCATGACCTTGAGCTACTGCATAGCTCCGTTTATCACAGTCTCGATTCCCTCCATGTTATTTAGGTAACAAGGCACTTTTTAGCACCAGTAATAGCAGCAGAATCTGCCCAAAGCTGGTTGAGCAAGCAAAGAAACCACGTCCCAATCCCTGCAGGAAAACATTGCCTCTGACCTCTGTTTTAATTTATGTTGCTGAAAGGGTCAGCTGTCCAGAGGACAAAGATCTATATAACTCTCACTGAAACACTGAAAAGGATTGCTGAAGTGGGGATGCAGAACCCTCACTTTATTTCAAGGTGTTTCTAACACATGGCACGGGTTTTCATCAGCTCAATGTGAACTGCAGGTAAACAGCTATTTCCAGCAGATGGAACTGTTCAGCTTTTCCTGAACTTGTCCTGTGTAAACTGCAGTCTGAACATGAATACCAAAACTGACCAGGCTGGATGATCTAACATTACCAGTGGAGAGGAAAAGACTGTACTTGAAAGACATAAAAGCCAAAAACCACAAAGAAACAAAACAACAAAAATGGGGAGAGATCATTATAAAAGCAGAGGTGAAGGCAAGGCACATAAGAGAAAATGTCCAAGAGGTGTGTGAGTGCGGCAACCAGAGAGGCAAGGCAACAGGGAGCGAATGTAAGCAGGAGACAGCCTTCTGATCTGTGCTACAACATAAGGGGCAGGAATAGGAAAAGTATATAGAAAGATAACTTCACAGAGTAATTTTGCAGTGCTTGTACTAGAGCTCTCCATAAACACTGAAAATGGGCAAGTATTGGCTTCCCTTGTGCAAGTGTTGATGGTCTGTCAAGAAAAGACAGTAATAAAACATGCTCAGACTCAGCCCAGAAACCTGCCCAGATCTTACTCACTGTACTTATAAAGAAGCTCTAACAGTTTCCCAGTTATGAGCTGGAATGGGTCAGACCCGAAACACCACGGTTCCTCCAAAGCCTCCAATTGGTTATACTGCTCTCAGCACTACTAGTTTCTTCCGATTCATAAACAACATGTAGCACTTGATGTGACATAGCTTTTTGCTCCCCAAAGAACTGAGAGTCTGGTTTAATAAATGAAAGAAATCATCCACGGAATATACTAGGAAATATATTAGGAAGTTTAGAGAAATTCTAAAGAAATTCTTAATTGTTAATGATGGGGAATGGTCCTGCTCAGGGCCAAGAGTTGGACCCAATGATCCTGACAGGTTCCTTCCAACTCAACATATTCCATGATTCTATGATAACACTGACAAAGTGCTGTGCTGCAGATCTGAATTAGCATGTGCCACTGTCATGGCAAAAATAACTGCATAGGGGAGAGTGAATGGAGGTAGGTTTCCTGGAGATTTTGGAGTGATGGGACAGAAACAGTGCAGGGTCAGCAAGGAGCAAGGGAGTCTTTGCTAAAGAGAGCCAGACACAGGAAGCAGAAAAGGCTGTAGAGCAGCTGACGGCAAGGCAAGGAAAAGCAAGGTTGTAATCTGACATCTTATAACACAGACAGTGGCCCAGGAAGTGGCCATACTGAAAGCACTGAATCACATATAAATTCTACTGGCCAGTAACTTCTAAACAGGCACGGCCCCTGCAAAACACTGGGATATGGAATGGTGCACCAGGAAATATCCAGCAGTCCTGGGGTAGGGCTTCTGCCTACACAGCAGTCAAGCAAGGTGCCAGTGCAAGTTGGATGCTGCAGGAAGGGCCAAGATATGCAGCTTATCCCGCAGAATGGCCTGGCTCAAAATGCTGAGCAGACTTCAAGTCCTGCACTTTGGAGTCTGTGTGCCCTCTATGGATCTGCAAACTGTTACCATCTACCACCTGAGACTAGACTTCAAAGGTTATTCAGGAAATGGGGTTTTAATTATCCTTTTAAACGAATAATGAATATGGCAAACAAATTTTAAATGTAACACACAATTACTGAATTAACACAAAAAGATGTGAAATAAGGGCAAAAGGAGATTATAAAGATGAACAATAAGATGATTTTACTCACTGAGAGTTTTTCCTTTGCTTGTTTAAATACAGCAGGAGCCTGGTTTGTTTCACCACCTGCTGTTGAGAAATCCAAAGAAAGACTTGATAGTTAAAGACAGTAATAATCAGCATTTCCATTTAGTACACTTGTTAGACCTTGAAACTACTGTGCAAAGCAAGTACTTTGTGAATTACCCTCAGTGAACTGTATGCAGAAATGTACTCGCCTTAAAAATTTCATGTATTCATCTTACTTGAGGTAAAATCATATTCTATGTGTTTCGAACAAAACGAAATTTTGTATTCATGTTCCTAGAAGTCTATAAACTAAAAGAAAAAAGTTCCAGAAATAGCTGACAAATATAAGAGTTTCTGGTCAATCCTCAGACAACTTCGCATCCCGATTTTCAGGACTGTCCTCTAAAAATCAGGTTCCTTTAAATCATCCAAAAATTAAAATTTTAAGAGAAGCCTCTACAGTCACCACTTTCAAAATATTAGCCAACATTCATAATGGAAAGAGAGAGATTCACTGTTAAATTATCATCCTAGTTGTGTCAACAAGGTCAGTATGTCATGGTCAACTAAGCCCTCAAGTATTTAGAAATTCAAGGTTTATCTGGGACATCAAGTATGTTAATTCAGTATTTCATTTATATGATACAACATGGTTTGAGGAAAGATCTTTCTCTTGGACTTTGAATCCATCCACACTGGTCTTTGAATGGGGCAGCTTTTTGGAAAGCAGGTTATTAGCTTCACCACAATGCTGCTGCTTAGGAAGCGATGTGCCACTTAACAACTAGACATGAAATCTTCTGGCACCTGTGCCAGGATGCCTTTGGTAAAAGCAGGACAGCAATCACAAATTACAACCTTCTGCTATAAACCCAACTGTTTTCCAACTCTAAAACCAACCCTAATTCCTCATATGGGAAAGGTCAGGTTAATTTTTCCCTTTTCTAGTGCAGCTCCCAGGTGTGGTTAGATTATCTCTGGTTTTCTGTCATGCTACCCACTCTTGTCCAAGGTATAGGAGAGGGAACTTGTGAGGAGAAAAAGAATATGTAAGTGCATACTTCAGTTCTTCTGAATTTGTAAGAGGGGTAATTACAGCAGAGCCTTCCTGTGTCACACTTTATCACAGCCGTTACTGCTCATTTGGGTCTGGTTTCCATCTCTTCTAGATAATCACAAATAGCTTCTTTCCTCCTTCGCTTGGCATTCAACCCTAACCAGTCACCACTGTGAGGTGGAAAAAAAGCTGTCACTTGTGCCAGTGTACCTGGTAACAACCACAACTTCTCCATCTGAACACAAGATTCCTACAGGCCCTGCTGTTGGCTTAAATACAAAACAAACATGTTTCACCTCAGGGGGCGACCCCAGAATTGAAAACAAGAAACAGAAGCATATCATAGCCAGGTCATTGTCCTGGCCTTGCCTCCAAAAACACTCCTCTGATAACACAACTGCAGTAGCATCTCACAGTCACCAACAATACGGACCAGGTTGGGGGTTTCACTTATGGAGCTACACTAGTCAAGGCAAAGACTTCCCAACTCTCTTGTCGGGGTTGGCCATGCAATTTCTTTTTCAAATGGCAGGAACAAGTCTCTCAAAAAGCAATCCCTGCCTCATGGATATGGTGCTCTAAGTAACTGGTATTTGCCAGCGTTTACCAGTGACGTGGGAATTTTTTTTTCAGGTATTGAGGTGCATTGGGGGAAAGATGTATTTTTCTGGGCCATTGCACAAAAAATAAAATCAAATATTAACTTCTTTTGGTAGATATCTGTATCCTATGACTGAACATCTTTAATTTTGAAGTCATGGTAAATGCAGTGTGGACATTCTAACTGACTGCAACACACTCTAAGCTCTGTAGACTATACTGCCAAGAACTTTTGGGGGGGCTTCATTATCCAGGCATCACTAAAGCTGACAAGACTACTCCAAACAGGACGCACTGACAGTCAAAACTGGCTTCAAGAAATGGTGCTATACTTCACAGAAAAAGAAAATGGGAGAGAGACAATGTCCCTCTAGATTCCAGATCCTGGAGAGACCTGGATGACACATTCAAGCTCAGGGATATGTAGGTTAAGATATGGCTATCTGCACTCTTAGAATATCACAGAGCATTGCACTCTTTCTCATGGTCTCCTCCAAGTCCCATCAGGAAGTATAAAAATGGGAGGTAGAAGAAAATAAGGCATACTGTAATTTTTCCAGCAACAATGAATGTGCTGAAACATTCTAAGAAATATTTCTGATCACTTTCTGGCATGGTTCCAGCTCCTCTGCTTTAGCGCTCAAAGTTCAAGCCACATTTCTGAAAGTTTTATGATCAATCTAGGTCCACATTTTGGTTGCTCTCCACCTGAGGACTTAAATGCAAGGGAGGTAGTTTTTGTATTGTATTTCTCACTTTGACTAATACATCTGCTTCACTGTGTGTTGCAGTGAGAGAGAAAAACCTCTGAGAGTTGCCAAGGCAGCACATGTTTCAGGCACAGGGCAGATTTCCTTATCCAAGTTCATTGGTATGACTCAGTCCTCTTTGGGACGCTACATGTCAGAACAGTTCAGAGAAGGTAGTAGTAGAGTACCTTGAAGGTGTGACAGTACTGACCACACAGCTGTAGAGGCGTAGATGAAGTCGAGAACACTACAAAGCCTGTGCCTTCCCCCCACCCATGTCCACAGCTTATTGAACCCCCTGGAGCTTTTGAAAGAACATGTGAATTATGGGTTGTAACTTCTCAGCTATCAAGCTGTGCTTCAGCAAGCAACAATAGACAGCAAGGCAAATTGTTTTAATTATTTTTTAAAATTCCTCCCTCTTGGGTAGTTCTGGTCCAGAGTGCAAGTTAGGACAGCCTAGAGAGTGCAAACTGGGGAGGAGACATCAGTGAAACACAGAGGGGACTGAACCAGCCTTTCTTTTCCTGGTTCCATTTCTCCTGAGAGGGGGAAGTAAAAGGATGATATTCCATCAAAGGAGCAAGGTGATGGGATCATTAGTTCTGGTGTCCTAATGGAACACAGCCAGGATACAATCAACACTTCATACAGCAGAGGCACGATACTGACACCTGCTCTAATGTAGTCATCCTCTTACTGCATTTTCACCAAGTCAGACCTCCCTGCTGGGGCTGGTCTTCATTTACAACAGGAGTGACTGGTGCAAAACTGCAGGGGATTGACTGCCCAGGGACACTTCTAGTATTGCTTTGCTTAACCATATGATGGGTAATTAATCTTCCTGTTAATTTCTAAGCTGTGAGAAGACGCCTAAGCACTTCTGCATTGCTGTGCATGGTTCTTGTCATATTAGCCCTAGTTCCAAAGCTAGGAAGTGTAGTTCCACACTACAGCATGTGGCTACATTACACAAGAGAAAACCTGGCCTCTTTTAGCAATTTTTTTTTAAGATCACAATGAAAGTCAAGATGTTCATCCCTCCACTTTGAACTCACAGGAACCATGAATAATATGTGAAAATGCTGGAAGAGTTATTTTGGTCCTCTAAATAATGATACACCTATGAAGTCGTAACAGGAATCATTCCTTTCTTCCTTTCATCTTCCTCTACCAAATATTAAGATTTTTGCTTGGAATGCATTTCGCAGTGTGAGCCCAGATTTCTTCTCTCTCAGCTCCATGCTGCATGTGGCTGGATTCTCCCTGTGGATTTTGACTGTACAGCATAAACATCAGTGACAGATTGGGAATTGTCAATGCAGATAATATCAATAAACAAAATATAAGTCTGAAACACTCCTTATTATGCATGAGAGTAAAAAAGCAGAATAATGGAAATGCATACCATGGTTTAAGTTGCCAATATTTTCCCACCAGAAAAAAAAATAAAGCATCATTTAAAAAAATTTTAAAAAATAAACAAAAAAAGATGAGTAGAGATTCCCAAAACACCACACTCTAAGCACGATGCCAAGTTACAACCACAGCACTTGGAGGCCCAAGCAATGACAAGCATACATGATCATGGCCTCCATCAAATAAACAAAAAAATACCGAGAAAGAAAGAATAAATGAAAAATGGTACAAAACACTAAAAAAGCAATACTATTTGTGAAGACTGATACTCTTGGAGGAAAAAAAATAGAGAAGCTGCTATAGCTATGAGATTTACAAAAGAAAATGTCTGTTTGCCAGCCACATTGCATAACTGAACAGAACGCAGTCACCTGTCTGCTTCCGTTTAACACAGGAGAGATGAGTTGGTCTAGTATATTTGATAGCAGGTTTTAAAATTACTTTCCTGGAGGGAGAGTGGGCCTGAACTTCAGTTTTTTTAGCAAGTTCAGCTTTCTTATACACTGCTATGGACAAAAAGAACACAAAAACATAGAATCAGAAAAAAACCAGCAAACCATTTCATATGATCAATATATCAAGTGTCAGGCCCACTGCTCCACAACTCCAACCCAATGCGTTGCTTCTTCTGAGGGGAACAAGTCCTATGCTGGAAGAGAGGGAGCACTGGTGCATTGGCTCAGATGCATTACCCAGTGATCAGTGGGGATGTCTACAATGAAACAGGACCAGTGGAGCAGTGAGCCTTGGACATGGCTTCTCACATAATTGTACAGTATCTCATTAAAAAACACTATCGTTAATAACGTCATGGTGCACATCATCTATAACAGAGTAACCAGACAGTACTGTAAAATAGTAAGAAAATAAAAAAAAAATTGTAATAGGAGTGTGAAATGAACCTTTTTTCCTTCTCACTTCATCTCTGGAGAGTGTGCTAGGTTCCTTTTTAGCTATTTTCCTTTCAGGAGTAGAAATCCTGCCTCTCCCAGTTTTAAAAGTTTTCTCTTTTTTATGCTTATCAAGAGATGATCTTCGCAATTCTCTCTCTGCTTTCTCCTCTTTAGGAACAGTCTCTAACTGTTCAGTCATGATGCTCCTATCATCATCTGTAGGATCAGAGCAAATTACAACAACAAACAAAAGATTAGTAAGAAATGTTAACAATACTTCAGAGAAGCAGGGGAAAAATAGTTGAAGACAGAGTAGACTATTAATTAAAAATAGGCAAACTATTTTTACCATTTTTCTGAAACATGCTGAGATTACTATTATAACTGTAATAATTTTGCTTTTCAATCATTATGATTTGGAAGCAAAAATATTAAACAGACAAAACAGAAAGGATAATGCACACCTTGAGTGTCTGCCCAGAGACTGTCTGTGTCCATGATGGAGTCATCAATTGTTGTTTCATCTTTGTAATCATCACACGTCTCCGTTCTGTAGTTAGTGAACAAGATTTCTTCTCTCTGGGGCGAAGCAGGAGCCTCTCGGGAGTCTTCCTTGGGCTCAACTTCCACTTCTTCAACATCTAGCTCCTCTTCAGCCTGGGAGTCTCCTGTTTCAATGTCTTCCTGCTGAGCAGCAGCAAAGCGCACACTGTGAGAAGCAGATTCACCCTCATCAACTGTTGTCTGCACCACTGTGATAAAGTCATCCTCCACTGTCACCACTGATTCAATAATGCCTTTCAGTTCAGGCAGTCCTGCTGGGCTATCCTTGGCTCCCATTTCTTCAGCAGCAGGCTTGCCAAAGTCTGGGGGCATTTCTGATACAAGATGCTGTTTATCCTCTTCTTTTGCTTCTTGTCCTGCTTCCATCTCTTCTTCCTCATATTCTTCCCCTTTTAGGACCCCAGCTGCCAGTTCACATGGCAGCAGCTTCTGGGTTTCCATAGGTTTCACAGCTCTATCAAGAATCTCTTCAGCTCCTTCTACAGGTTGTGGTATGCTCTCCATCTGAATCTCAGCAGGCTCCTCCTGGAGAGGCTCAGCTTTTGGAAAGACGAGCTCCACAGAAGTACTCTTTGCTGGTAACTGTGTAGGCATCTCTTCTCCAGACATGGGAGGTTTTGGATGGTCTGCTTTGATATCCTCCGGTTTCACAGATTCTCCATTCAAACTTTCTTGGGCTTGATCATGCTCTCCACTAGATTCATAAGATTCCTCCTTATCAACTGCCTCTTGATGTACCAGATCTGGCTTAGTTACTTTTTCCTTAATTTCTGTTTCTGACAGTTTGGTGCTGTCCTTCACATAACTAGGCTCGGTCTTGGAAAGTACATCTGCATCCTTTGCTTCTTTGGAGAAGATGGTCTCCTCTTTCTGCTGAGTGTCTTCAGGTTCAGGCTCTGCTCTTTCAAGAGAGCCTTTGTCCTTCCCTAAAGGACGAGAAACAATCTCACTAATCTTACTGTCTAACTTACTCTGATATTCTTGGTCAGCTCTCCTTGCAGCCACCTCCATATCGTGCTTAATAGCATTGTAATCTGGTTTAACTGGAGCTTCTATCTCAGCTATTTCAGGAACAACACTAAGAGTCTTCTCCTTCTCCATCAATGAACAAATAGAATCCTTTTCTATTGCTATCTCTGAAGCAGAAATTCTGTTGTACATGGTATCGCCAGGTAAATGAACTTTACTAGCCATACTTTCTTCTTTCCTTTCTAACATTGCCTCAGCTCTTGTCTTCTCTGGTTCTGCTCCTTTAATGAGACAGACCTCTTTAGAATCAATTTGATCTTCACTTTTTTCTAGCACAGTATCCAGTTTCTCTTTTTTCTCCTCCTCAAAGTCCCTCACCAGAATGGACTCACCATGCTGACCTAAGTCTTTTTCACTGAGGAAGTCTTCTTTTGATTTTTCAGCAGCTGCCAGCTTCACTTCTATTAAAGACAAGTCAGGAGTGAGGCCATGTCTCAGTTTTTCATCTGTGCCTTCATAGAAGGGACAGGTTTCACTCGTTAAATTCTCACTGTCCTGAACTGGAGAAGGGAGTGGTACTGTGTACTTATTGAAAACACAGTAGCCCAAGTCTTCCAGCTGACTTTCGGCTTTTAGAATTACGTGGTTTTCATTTGTCACAGGTGGCAGGGCTGTGCTGCTGTCTTCCACAACAGTGTCAGAAGGAACTGACTTCTTCTGTGCCACCTCAGCATCCGCACTCACAGAGGCTAATCTAGATCTTGTCCCTGCCAAGTCTAACATTTCAGGCAGGTCAGGAGCCAGGACAGCCCCATTTCTGTAGTAATCTTTGGCCTGGAAAGATGGTTCAGCCAAGGTCTCAGGCTGGACTTTTTCTTCTACCATTACTTTTTCTTCTTCTATGTGCTCATCTTCCTCTCTACTTTCAATGGGGAAGCAGGGTGCCTTCTCCAATGCTGGTGTGGTTGCTGGCAGGTAGTCATCACCTTCATCCATACTTCCACTAGTATTAGTTAGAATATCTGAAGCGAGGGGAGAAAGATCATGTGCACGACCAAAACTAAATCCTAGGGCTATTGAATCCAGACAGGACATGGGCAAGTTAATAGACATACTTCTCTGTTCAATTGCAGATCTCCCCCCAAGTCCCAAGCTCCTGCTCAGAGTTAGGTCATCTTTATTTTTACTGTGAAGTTCTCTCTTATCCCCATAGACTTTAGGGTCAATAGTGAACATTCTTTCTGTTGGGGAACTGGGTTCTTCAGATGTGTCTGGTGTATAGCTCTGAGCCAGGGTACTGTACCCCATTTCATGAGTATGCACATTCTGCTGCTGATTCAATTCTGTCTGTAATTCTTCCTCTTCCTCCTCCTCTTCATCTTCAGGTATTAGATGACCCCTCTGATAAGGCTCATGTTTACTCTCTTTAGTGTCACTCAGCTCATAGTAATCACTGCTTTGTTTCAGACCATCTGCTTTGAAGGCTTCCTCTTTCAGAGCAGAGGTTTCAAAATACTTCGACATTCCTGACTGATCCTCCTCCTCTTTCATCTGATGAGGAGCTGAAACACTTGTCTTATCCTCCTCAGTATCTTTTTTAACATCTTTCTCTTGAGAAGCTTCAAGAGTAGGAGTCTTCTCAGTGGTTAAAACTGGTGCCTCAGGGGCTTTCTCTGTTACGATGGATAACTGAGTGCTGTCAGGGTGCTCTGTTTTCTCAAGGGTCAATTCATGGCTTAACTTAGCTGGGGGTACCTGTGTGCTTTGCTGCACCCCTTTTTTAACATCTGCTGCTGCTGAGAGCCCACTTTGGTCCATTTCTTTTTCTGCTTTGAGAGTATCAGGTGACTTTTTAGCTTCATCATCCTTTTGAAAGTCTGTTTTGTCTAGGGAAAGTGTCTTAACTTCCGGTTTTGTGGTAATTTTACCATCATCTATTATTCGAGCCTCCCCTTTATCACAGAAGTCATATCTTTCTTCCTCATCACTCTCATCCTTAGTCATGTCCTTTTCCTCTCCCCATGGAGGGATTTTTGGGGTGCTTGGAGTTTTCAAGCCATCTACATCTACAGTTACTGCTGAGACTTCTTGTAGAGAAAATGTCCTGTCTGTGTGGATCTGTTCATCTTTACTGAGATCTTTGGCAAATAGTTGGTCAGTAGGTTCCTGATGTGTTTTGAAACCGTCTTTGAGTGAAAGCTCCTGGGGGAGAGCAGGAGATGGGCCTGAAGGAAGTTCACTTTTGGCTGCTTCTGCCTTGGGTTCTGGTAGCAACAGAGAACTTTCCCCATGGCTGATGACACCACCTTGGAGATCTCTGAGGTTGTCTTGAAATTTGATAGCCATAACTTGGTTGGTTGATGAGGGCACACCTGCAGTCCTTTCTTCCATCCTGCTCTCTTCAGGCAGCTGAGATGACAAGTGCTTTTGTTCTTGAGCAGGAGGGTTAGCAGCAGGTTTTGCTAAACTGGCTTCCCCCTTCTTCTGTGAATCAGTTTCCAAGATCCATTCTGATGGAGGTGAAAGCATTTTATCTTTGTCTTTGCTCTCTGAATCCTTTTTATCTGCAGCCTCTGTTTTTGCTGACTGTAGAACTAAGGCATCATATTTAGGTTGCTCAACAGTCTTACTGTCTTTTCCAGATTCATGTTGCTTTGTGTCTAATGGTTCTGCTGCAAAAGGGCATGTGCCCTCCTGGACACGGAATTCCATCTTCGTGGCTGCAAGTAAATCTGAAGTAGTTTGTTTGGGCTTTATAGCAAAATTATTTAAAGCACTTACAGGCAGGCAGTCATGTGGCTTACAACATTTTGGTATGAATGATGGAATGGAAAGGGAGAAAGATGTGAGCATGCAGCAAGGCATCCACCTAGAAATCTGCTTTAAAGTGTTAAATACTAGTTTCCTTTCAACATATAAGGTTTGACAAGGAAAATGTGAGTTGTACACATATAAATGTGAGCACTGAAATGAGATGATTTCATGTAAATTCTTCATCTTCATGATTTGTATGCAACAGCAAAACCACAAATAACTACTTCATTAGAAGCTTTGCTAGACTCTGTAGCTCATGTTAGTTTTGTGTTAGTGAAGTCTGCAACTTTAAAGGAATCGACAGTACCTTTGTGTGTTGCTGATATTTAAAACATACATAGTTATTCATTTCTGTGTATTTTTTCACATTTTTCTTCTACATGCAGCCTAAACTAAAGAGATAATGCATGCAAAGGATTTTGCAAGTTTCAGAAGAGGCTGATTTTTTAACTGTACCGACTTATAACACTCGCTCTTTGTCAAATGACGAAATCTCACTGCTATCACGAAATCAGCACGTGGAAATCAGCAACAGACCTGTTAATAGTCCCAGATCTTGAAGGTCTGGTCTTCAAAATGGCCAGTCACTTACAGCTGCAGCTGAAGTCAAAGGATATTTGGCATGTTTCTGTGACTCTAGATCAGGCCCTAATTAAGTTAATTTGAAACTAAAAAGGCTACTCTTATACTCAGTCACTTTATTTTCAGAGAGTAATACCTAGTTACTTTTTTTTTAATACCCAATCTGTTAATCATTAATAGCTTGATCTTTTTTTAATGTCCTGTGGAAGGTAATGATTCCTATCTCATTGAAATTTTCCTATAATGCAAAATATGAAGAGAAAGACTGCAGAATGTGGCATATCTTTCCGCACTAATCTGTAAAAAAAGTTTTATGAGTTTTTTCTAAAGCTTATTACAACTAGCATTGGGCCAACTCTGAATTTCCTCAGATCTGATTTGATGTCCACGGAGTCATCTTTTTGCTCTGATGAATCTGACTGTTTTTAGAACAATTAGTATCAAAACCTTGCTCATTCTTTAAATATTTGTATATGTTAATACTGACTCAAAAAAGCAACAGCCATTCTAAAATGTACAGGTAACCAAACTAGAAATCTACACCTACAGTAATTTTGCTCCTTTATGTTTCTACATTTGGTGACTGACTTGCAATCCCTATGAAGTATAAAACATGGCCATTGGGCTGATGTCATCCTTGTTTCACAGGAATTAAATAGCCAGATACTGCTTTTCTCCATGTATCCTACTGTGGCTCTTACTGTAGTGCAAGCGAGCAATACCAATGGCATCAAAACACATTCTGCCTGCCAAAGGAATTCAGAGTTCTTCAGCTGGGCCATTCAGAACACAAGCCTCCTAAATGCAGCATTCCTTAGCCAAGGAGGGAGTGGGTACATCACTACTCCACACAAGGTGTCTTTGCACCTTGTTCCACTGGCTGAAGAGAAATACCATTAAAAGAAAAATACTGAAATGTAGTTCTTATGTACTGAAAGATGACTGCAGTAAATATTTTGTTCAGAGACTAAGTCTAAACTTCACCCAATGCACCCAATCCTAACCTTCACTTTGAAGGCAAACATCCCAGTGGAAGTGATGGAGATTTTGCCTAAGAAGGGCACTCCAGCAGGGTTAACATTTGTAATAAGGTGACACACACAAAAACTAAGAGTTCCAGCAATGTCTGAGGAGAGGAGGGGTACATTGCAATGGATGACAAGGGTATGATATAAGAAGCAATAGCTTTAAGGAAGCTAAACCAGAATGCACTGAAGCACACACAAAAAACCAAAACCAACCAAAGAAAAAACCTGCATATTGCAAATGAAAACATTTCTACAGGTTAAGCATCTTTATGGCATATTCAAAGGTGGTAAATCTGCTGTTTGAAAGAAATGCAGATGAATCTCTGCACCAAAAAGAAAAAAAAATACATAGATTAGCAATGTGACTGGCAAACACATCTCAGATGGGGAAAAAAGGCTTACACAGAGGAATAAGCTTAGCTGCAAAGCATATTTCATCATGGCAAAGTAAAAAATCAGGAATCAGCCGCAGCAGTGGGAAACCATATTGTCATACAGCACTTACACAATTATATTATCCACTACACACTCTTCAAGCATAATAACAAGAGCAGTCATACTAATAAATGGGAAAAACAGAAAATTAAGCAGGCTTGGAAAGCACTGGAGAAAGCTGGAGAAGGATATGCCAGCAGCAAACACATGCAAACCTGAGGAGGACACACCTTCCCCAGCCAAGAAAGGGGGTGCATCTTTCAGGAGTGCTCCCACCACAAAGGTCACACTCTCCCTGCTGGATGCCACACTTGGCACTTTGTCTTCATGACACACTGAACCAGAATCCGACTGACTCTCACAGAGGCCCTTTGCCTGGTCCGAAGGCTTAAGGGGCCCGTGCTCTCTCCCCACTTGCTTCCCAGGAAGAGCAGCAGGTTTCATTTCCACAGCCATCAGACTCTTTACTGGTTCTTCTTCTTGGGAATGGAAAAAAGGAGGTGACATCAACAGCAACAGTAAACACCAAGCATACAGCTGCACAGGACTGCTTTTACATAACCCTTTCAGGACTGCGTTTACATAACCCTTTCAGTTCAATATTTTTTGTTTAAGTCTCTAAAGGACTGCCAGTACATATTCATTTTAGCCACTATGGAACTGAATTTTCCTTAGGGAAAAAAACAAACCAAAAGCCTGCCTCCCCCCAGACAAGCATGTTTATGCTGTAAGCTGAGAGCTGAAAATGTTTTACAGACATACCTCTCCCAAGGATGACAGTGGGTCAAATAGTCATTGGAAATGGAGATGGAATGGAATGATGGATGGCTCTGACATCACTAATGCATCAATGAGCTCAAAGTACACTGATATTTTTCTGATAAATGTGCTATTTAGTCCAATACAAGACATTCAACTGAGCTGGAGGAAGGTATGAGGCATTGATTTCTTTCCACTGACCTTGGTAATACAGACTGCTGAATGCTAGCAAGTGAATCTATTGTATGAATCCTGGATTTCGCAAAATACTGAGAACTTTCATAGTCATAACAGGCCTTATGCATGGCTAGTAACTAATGATTTTTGCAAGATTTCTGACAAGATTCCTGCACTGAATGGGTTTATAAATGATTTCTCCCTTATGCTGTCTGACATCTGAAATCTGTATGTGAAATCACTATTTTTACACAAGGACTCTTCATTTTCTTTGCTTCTTTCCCACTTATCCCCAGGCTCCCCATGATCAATTAAGTCAAAGAAACCAATTAATGCAATATAACTATTTGTTCATCCAAATTTCTAAAACATACCACTCAGCCTATAGGCTGTTAGGATCAGTATAGTGGAATCATGAACAGTCTTTGCTTGTGCCATGGCAGAAGAATTATTAGAAAAATCTCCATTCCAGGCTTGTACTCCTGCCACTGCTACTCAGACAAAAATTACTGTGCACTATTAGTATTCTCTCTGGTAAGAAGTCAAGATTAAGTGTGAATCTTTTGATTCAGCAACATACTTAATGAGATGACCAGCAGCCATGCTGCAGGCAACCTGATGACATCCCTGAGTTTAAAATGTGTCTCACCATGAAGTACTTCACTGAATCAGGCCTAGAACAAAGCGGTTTCAAATCTGGAAGTGGCTGTATCCAGCCTCTTGGTATTACAAGGGCTTCATTTTTCTCCTGAGATTGGCCCAGTGAAAACCAGACAATCAATCATCCATTTCAGCTATGGCCTTAAAAGAGTGATTTAAGGAACATAAATACTATTTGAGGTTGAGAAAATATCACTATGTAAAGAACAACACATTATTAATAACATATAAAATAATTAAGGTTAGATACTGTATCTTAAATCAACAGAAGCCAGAAGATTCAGAATCAGACCTGGACCAATGCCTGAGCATTACAGAAATACTTGCATATGGGCAGATTTTAAAAGCAGCCTTGCAGGACAATAGGTCTCCAGCCACAAAACACCCTGACTTGACTAACCTGCTTTACTTTTCTTTTTCTGATTTTATGTACTTTTGTATGTGCATCCCTCTCACTTAAGAAATGCTAAGGAAAGCCTCTTATTTTACTCTCAAGTGACCAACCCGTACAGGGATTGAATCTTGGCATTTTAGCAGCGTGCTCTCATCAGCTGAGAGGATCTCAGGGTCTCATAATGCCTATCTCTCCACTCATGATCCAGCTAATTCGCCTTTTTTCTCCCCCACATGGATGTTCTGAGATCTTGCACTTTCACCAGAGGCAGATGATATGACTGAAAAAAAGCTGCCCATGAACTAACCAGTTATGTACAGCTATAGGCACACAAGCAAAGAAAGGCCACCCCTGTGATTTTTCTATCTCCCTACCTTCGACTGAAGACATGCTGACATGAACAATCTTCAATTATTAGTGCTGATCTCTTACTGATACTGTTACAGTATTGGGCTGTTAATTCTGTAATTATCCTGTTAATTCTGAACAACACTGGTTTTCTTAAAATGACCCAGCGACCAGTTTCAGGGAGACAGCTCCATCCTCCTGAGACACAAACCTTTAGAGGATTCAGTATTATTTTTAACTCCCAAGACTGAGTGCTGTGAAATGAAACATCATCTATTTCACCTTTGAGAAGCTAGATGTTCTATTGGTCACTGGAAAAGACTCTCCCTTGATTCCTCAAAAGCCATTTTACTTTTACATAATCGCTACTGATAAAATACTAGTTACGGATGTGCTCAGGTCATAGAAACAGGAGGTACAGAGAGGCTTTTTTTCCTTCCATGTTTGCAGTCAGCTAGCACAATGCAAATAGGAGTGTGTCCGCAAAACAACTGGAAATCAAACATGACCAAATACGGCCTGAAATTACCCGTGTACACTGGGGTAAAACTTACTTCATCCGCTGCAGAATTAAAGTCCTTCCATGGCTAACTTTGGTATAGACATATTCTTCCACCATTGTGTAAACAACTGACTTAACTTTCAGTAACAATATTTTGGCCTACTCTGTGTACTGTTCTTGGCAGTATTTCTCTGGCACAAAGAACAAATTAGCTTCCAGTTCTTTTAACTAGGTGCTCCTTTTGCTTCTGCTATAAGCCAGGCCTGAAGAACAAGAGCCCTGATTTAAGTGGGAACCATGGTTACACTGACCTCAAAGCTGCTCATGCTGCAGCTTTACATAGACATGGAAAGACTCTTGGAGGGGCATCACTTCCATCTGGAGAGAAAATACAACTAAGTTTCCCTCCCCAGAAGGCAGCAATCCCAGGCACATAAAGAATGGAATGCATGGCAGGTGAGTAGAGGGGAAGAGAAACCTAATGGGACCATGCTCATTTCACCTTCATCATGGGCCAACAAGACCTCTGTGCTCTTCACTGTGGCACTGGGGTGTGTACTACAGCCAGTCCACTCCAAGCTGAACAAAGGGTGTTCATGATGCTCCTCATCCGAATTGTAGGGCTCCTCCTCGGGCACAGACACTGAAATCGAGGGGGCCAGGTGTCTATGCCACTCCCTGCTGACAGGAGGCCCACAGCTGGGGCAGTGCTGTAGCAGCCCCACCTTATACTCCACCCCTGCATTTACAAACAGACACACACAGATAAAGGCTGCAGGACAGACAGACACACACAGAAAAAATAAGACAGGGTGGACACATGCTCTGGCACCACCAGCCACGATGTCACGCTGGAGAGTGGATGACACTAGCCAGGCTATGAGTTAATGCAGGATGGAGGAATGAGGCAGTTGTGCATTTTAACACATGGACCATGTACCTGGCCCTTTCTCCTGGGTTTACAAACATCAAACCCTAGGAGTAAGTGAATTTCAAAACTACACACTAATTACTTAGAAGAACACATGCTGTGCACAAACCACATCTCACAACTCGCACTATACCTATATGTATTATACACCTGCCTGACTGACTGTACTAAAAACCTCTGAAGTGTCCTGACATAGTTGTATCCCTCATAGTCATCAGATTTAGTACTTAAAAGTGTAAAATTTAAAAAGTTCTTTAATTATAAAGAAAATGAGCTTACATTTTGGCCAGTGGCGGTTTTATTTTTCATTGTATCTGTTTCAAAATTCCCTACTTTTTTCTTTTTTCTATAAATAAACAGCATTTAAACAACAAAAAAAAACCCCTTCCCCAAATAGCTAGCTAGCTACCTTTTTTTCCTGATACAGGCCACAAAGTGCTGCTCACAGCAGTCTTTGTTAGTGTTGTATTTTATGCTGTTGTGTCATGTTTCCGTGAGCAAACTAGCTCACGCCTTGGTGTTTGCTAATGCTTTGGAATGACAGGTTTATTCCTATCACTCTAGCTTTGCAGAAAATCACAAAAGTGGGACTACACCAACTACTGACAAGTACAGGGAGGGGCAGTTTGAGTTGTTTTTGCAAGACAAGGAAAAATAACACTACCCAATGAAAATGACTGGCCTACTACCTCATCCATATAAGCCTAGAGGGGTGACTTGGGACCTCCTGTAGGCTGAGAAGTCCTCTCATCACGAATAAAGCTATGAAAAACTACACATCAAGTGCTAGAGAAAAGATGCTTAAGTCCATTCTCAGTGTATGACAACTGGCAATTTGATGAACGCTGATTCATGAGGTGCCTTAAGCAGCTGCAGCTATTCCACTGGATTTCCTACCAGCTTCAAGTACAAGTCCATACAAGTACAAGTCCAAGTCCCTGGTCTTTCTATAGGCAATTATAACTTACAGGATTTCCCGCAGAGCCCCCAAAACTTTCACTCTTAGATCCAAATGAAAAAACAACCTCTTTGACTTTAGAAAAAGCACCTCTGCTTTCTCCAGCAACTGGCAGCAAGTGTCCTGTAATGTCATGGCATGGATTTCTTCTGCCTGGGAAAGGATTGCTGTAAGAGAAACTCATTCAGCCTCAATCACTCCCCAAAAGGAAGAAAAAGTAGCAATGAATGTCAATATCAGCAGCTTCTATATGTATGACAGCCCTGCAAAAGAAAGACTGTGCATCTTTAAGATTGCTGCCAGCACTTAGGCTGACTGAGACTGAAGACATGCTGTGTGCACAAAGGCCACACATGGAACTCAGTTTAAGAGAAATGTATTCACAGTTTCTTTCAGGGAACAAAGAGTGCCCGAACCACTGATAGTTTAGCTGCTTGTCTTCTGTAGTGGAATCCAACCCCCAGATTCAGGGGTTTATGCGATATTAAAAGAAAGACTACCTGGCAACCCACTTCCGCCGAGCAGGAAGCTCTGAAGAGCACTGCAATAGGAAATGTTAAGCACCGCGTTGTGCCCAAGCTTTCCATTTTTCTCTAGTACTTAAGAGCCAGAAGCAAGGTTGCAGGGAATCATCTCAATCTACTTGCAGTGCAGAACCTGTGGATTTCTTCTCCACTGAAGCATCTACAAAATTCTGTAACAGATTTGAGGGGGCTCAGAATTTGCAAAAGGCAAGTTACAGGGTGTGAACCCACAGTTCAGGGCACAAGAGACCAGGGATCAACTCCCCCCTAAATCCATGAAAGTTCAAAACTTCAACTCTACCTTCTCTGCAGGGTGCCCTCACACCAGCCCATGAATTACTGAAGACAAGAGCTGAATGAGCTGAAGCACTTGCCGCCTCTTCAGCTGGAACTGGGACAACATGAAGAAAAGAAGGGAAGGTTGATACAGTCAGAAGCTGAACATAGAGAAGGAAGATGTGCAGAAAGGGACAACCTTCCTTCCAGCTGTGGGTTTATTTATCCAGGCGCCCTTCAAAAGCAAAATCCATCAACAAGAGTGAAGGTGAAATCTCAGGACTTCTCTATACTGTTGCAAACAAGGCTGAAAAATCCCTTCTTTATAGGCTCTGAACAGACTGTAGGCAAGAAAACAGAGGCCTTGCCTCTGCTCCCTAAAACTGCAGGAAGTGACAGCAGTAAAAATGCTTAATACATGCTATTGTGATGGTCCAAAATCACCAGGAGTGCACATCTGTGGCTATTTTACAGATTTACATTCCTTTTTTCAGTTTGAATAAAGATATTTTCAGAATTAATGCAGATAATTTCATTAACAGGATAATGATGTCTTCTAAGGAGGCTATGCTTTTATTTCAGCAACAAGAAAAATCCTTTGTTATTATAGTCCCTTCTAATCTCTTCCATCTCAAAGTGTGGGAAAAAATCCCTAATGTCTTTTAAAGTCTAAGATTAAAATCACTTCTCACGAAGGCTAATTCTGCTTTACCTTCCTTGCATATTTTGAGAATGCCTTTCAAAAAGTATCTTTCACCATCAATAGATCCATTTTCACATGACTCTTAATTCTTTTCTGTTCACAAAACATTCTTCTTTGGTATATAAAGGCTAACCTGCCTATTTCAAAGTGGAAGACAGTCCATCAGAGGCACTCTTCTATCCTGTAATGTTTAAATTTTTTTTTACATGAAGACGTTGTTGACCATCATCAAAAGGCACAGAGCACAAAAGAAATGCCAAGAAATTAGAATATTACACCAGTCCTGCACGACCAGATACAACTGATAAACAGATCAGAGGGTGCTAGGGAGAATTTAATTTCCCAAACAAAATTATGTTATTATAGCTGAAATAAATATAATAATTTCAATAAGGCAAAAAATTTCTCTTACCTTCTGCAGCAGTAAAAAGGGACAGGTTCATTTGAACGTTTTCCTGCAGCCAAATCAAAGAAACCTACATCCAACCTTTCTCTCATGAAATAAACTTGACCCACAAACCTCTCTGTCTTTCCTACCTTTTTTTTCTTTTAATTTGTGTTTGCTGCATGGCTGGCCACATCCACCTTTGTCAGTCTACAACACTGATTTCCTTCCTACATTGACTGAAGAAATCTCTTGGATACAAAGCAATGCGACACACACTGACAAGTGCATTAGGAAAAGCTTCTAGGAGAAGGAAAAAAAAGGTCTGAGGCAGATACACCAAGTGCTCACCTTTTTAGTTCAATAAATTAATAAACTGTATTTTACTAAGCAGAAAGACAGACAATGTAAAGATGCATGAGGATGGATAGCCAGATGGTATAGGAAACAGGAGGTTTAAACAAGTACAGTAAAACTGGGTCAAACCCTAGTGAGGCAAACTCTTCTGAATGGGAACTTTGCCTGAATAAAATTGACGGGTCTGGCTCAGTCAGGTCAGCAAAAAGTGAACTTACCCACAGAAAATAAGGACCATATCTTCTAATACAGAGCAGAGCACAAAATTTTTACTACCATTTTTACGACACTGAACTGAAAACACTGGTATTTTTGTAAAAAGCAACATAATATATTTCTGGTGAAATTATTTCCAAGTTCTTTCTGTTGCTTCAAACAACTCTACTTGAGCTCCTGTGTGAGAGCCAGACATAAACAAGGAGCTTCCAGCACAGTGCATTAAAGACTCAGGACATCACTTCTGCCCATACTTCCCTTACAAACCGGCCATCTGCTCTAAAAATGAAGCACTGAATCAAAATCTTCCATGTCATGGAAAAGTCTCCTTTGACTAATGTTAAAGAAAATTATTTGAAAGTTATTAAAAACCATGACATTGTGTAAATCATCGAAACATCTCCCAAACACTGTCCTTTTAGTCCTTGTAACCACTTCTGCAGAGTAAGTGCTATTACATTAATTCAATTCTACACGCAAGGAAAGAGAAAACCAACATTAAGTGACTTGCTGAGTCATTTCCACAGCTGGGAACTGCAGTCTGGCAGCAGATAATAACCTCAAGTTGTGGAGTGTTTTGCCACCTTCCTCTGTTAATACAACTAGCAAAATGCTTTCCATTTGCTTAGGGGCCAATCTACAACCTCCTGTCAATTAATCGATATAAGTACTTTATAAAATCCTAAAATACATGCAAATATGCAGCTGATATAAGCAGCACACAAAGCCAAACCTAAACCTGAGGCTAATGGAAGAACCTTGACATTGGCTTGAAGCAGAAGAACAAGCCCTTTACCGTGATATGAAAAATCAAAAAGCATACTCAGGACTACCCAAGTGAACCATATATTAAAAAATAGTGATAAAGCCCTGGTAACAATTCTAAAAATCTTTGCTAATGCCTTACCAGCTCTCTTTTCAGTTAAGAGTTTTGATTGCCATTACCTCTGTGTGAGGAGTCTAGGAGCTGTTGTATTGTTTTTTTAAACACATGATGGGCAGATGTTTTTTAAAAACGACATCAATTATTCAAGCTCTTTATAACTGTTACTAACCGCACTCAGTACGTCCTTCCAGTAGAGTGGACTGACAAATGTTGTTGTTAACACAGCCTGTAATTTCATTGTGTAAAAAATGACGGCATGATGGAACATGCCTAATTGCAGTGTCCTCATAAACTGAGTCAGAGTACGCTAGCATGTGAAATAGCAACCATCCACTTGCAAAATTCATAGAGGCTCTGTGTTAAAATACTGACAAAGTTTGTTCAGTAGATGATAAGAAATTATTTTCATGCACTTATGCAACAAAAAGAAAGAGAAAATGCTGAAAGAAATCCAAGAAGGAAGTAAGTGGACACATAAAAATGTTACTGACATGGCAGAGTTCAACTGACAGTCCCCTGGAGATTCTGAACCCAAATCCTTCCCTCTTATCCCCATGATATAGCTCAATTTTAACACACTGCTGTCTCTCTGTACTGATGGCCTTGATGAAGCAGTCATCTTCTGTTGAACAAAGCGCTCACGCACACGCCTACACCACAGCAGCTTCGCTGAGATTTAGGCCTCTGCTTAACATTAAGCCAACACTTCAGTTCTTTGCTGGAGAAGATTTCAGCAGGAGGAAAATGCAGTGATCATGGGCTACTGAAACTGAACACTTGTCCAGAACAGAATAGAAATTTGCTTTGTAAGACTACAATGTGACTGCTTTACTTTGTGTATGGAACCCCCAATACATGCAGGCACTGGAGCATGAATTATAGGTTGAGGGCCAAAGAAATGATCCAACGCTGAATCTCCTTGCTTTCAAGCATTTAAGATTCCAAACCAAAAGGCAATGGTAATTTTAAAAATGCATCCAAACACATCTTAAGAAACAAAAGATGACCCATACTTAATCATAGTTTTGGTAACCACACTGGGACAACAGACACCTTGGCTCATATTGCATACAACAGACAAAAAAGTGAGCAAAACTATCTCTTTTTCTTTATCATGGATGTACTTAGCATATCCCTCTGCTACCTCTGTGCATGTGTCTACCTCATCCATGCACTGCAGTTGGTTTGCAGATGGGGAGTTATTGCTGGGAATGCCTTATCTTTTCACATGAGAAGTATCTCCACTTCAGAAAGTATCTCCATTTTCTGATTCCCTCATCCTTTAGATTCATGTCTCATCCCTTTAGATTCATATTTCATCCCTCTGCTGACAGCTCTGCACTGCAATGTCCAGGAGACCCTTACCTTCCTCCAGAACTCCAGTCTGCTCAGAAGCTGGTGATGGAGGTGGGGAAGGAGGCAGGTTGGCTGACTCTTCAACTGCTAGAAATCAAACAGTGAAAATGAGATACAGCCATTAATTCCAGGAAGACCACTACATAATTTAAGCTGAAGTCAGCCTGTTCTGCCCGGCTGAGGAATTATCCGATGGGGACTCATGCGTGCTGGATTTTCAGACAAACCGTTGCAGAATACATGGACTTTTCAAATTATAATAAAAGGATTTATTCTTCTGTTGTTGATTTGTTTTCTAATAGTATGAATTATTTACAAAATTCTGGCCATAGAGCACAATATAAAAATCCAATACGAGATACTGTTTTAAATCAGTTTTGCCTCTTAAGAAGTGTTCATTCACCCAAGGCAACAACAAAAAAGCATCTGAGCACAGAGGTATTACAAATTCACACCAACTATCAGTAACTGGCATCCAATCTCTTCAATCCACCTTGAATACATGAAAAAACTCCATTCTGCACACTTTTTTTTCTTTTGCTGAGTTCAAGGTTAACCACAGAACACATGCAAATATTGCTTGTCTAATGTAAAAGATATCAGCACAGGGAACTTATATCAGCTGTGACATAACAGTGATTCAGCTGAGCAAGGCACAGTGAAAACTCAGATGCACTTTGACTGGGATTTACATTCATTCCCAGTCATGAGACCAGATGCTGAAAACAAATTTTTTTTTTTTCAATTACTTCAGTTCAAGTATGATGAAATCCTAAACAAGCTTCTTAAATGAACTCAGCATAACCTCTGCATTTGATCTCATACCCATCACTTCGAGAATTTTTTTTCTTTAAAAAGAGATCCACTCCTGGGCTTAACCAGTGTTTTAAAAAACCCTCAAACAAATTTGTTTTAAGAGACTGTCTTATCAACGGCACCTTTCAACACACAGATCTCAGTTTATAGTTCAGGGCTTCTTTCCAAGCAAAGACAGGCCACTTTCTAAGCCCCAAAAGAATATTCCAGGCTTCCTTCTATTGATTTCAGTGTGATTTGCGAAGACCATATGTGACTTTTCCTTAAGATGTGCTGTCCAGGGACAGAGTACTTATGAATTCATCACAATGCATCTGACCACATGAACTGTAACACCAGAAGTTGTTAACTGAAGACATACTTCTCACAATCTCTTTTAAATGACTTATCTGACTAGATGGAATTGAATAACCGTTTTGCCTCTCCCTGGCCTGAGTGAAGTGATTTGGAGAATTGGAGTCTTCCATGTAAAACTGAGCCTCTGCAAAGAAGGGAATTACCAAGCAACACATCTCCCTGCTGCAGTTCTAAGTTAGTTCAATGAAGAAAAAAAACGTGGGAACCAAATTTCCAACAAATATTCTAAATTACTCATTGACTTTAATTCATTCCTAGGCAAGGACCAAGCACTGCACCAAAGCAGGCAGACTGCCCATGGGGAAAACATCGCAGGGCATTGTTTTGATTTAATCACAATGAACATGCACTCAGCAGAATCTATCGTAGAACAGGCTTCCAAGACTTTCTTACCTCAAGATGGAGTATGTCCTTTCTCTGGCCTTTGGTGTACATGTTTTGAGCTACTGCAGAAGTTTTCTGGCAAGGAGGAAGCACTTTAGGTACAAATGGGTGTATACCTACCTTCTTTTATTGATAGATAGATAGATAGATAGATAGATAGACAGACAGATAGCTACACACACTCTTGTATTTCAGAGAGGTATTTCACAAAGGAGGCAACAGGAGGATGGAGACACAGCATGGACCAGTGGCATTGTTACCCTTTCCAGTATAGACTGCTGGCATTTTCTTTTACAACGCGACTCCTTCTTCTACAATTTGCCCTCACTCTTCCTAGTGCTCTCAACCTGGTGTGCCTCATTCCTTTCTGCTTCCTGTGGAGGTGCACCCGCTCCATTTATTTGAGCAGCTACCACCCGACCAGCAAAGCCTCACTTTCTTTTTATATGTCACTCTGTCTTTGCCTCTTCAAACATTAATCCTTCATGTTGTACATGGCTGAACACAAACAGTCCCAACTAACATGATGACAAAACCCCACCTCCAAACACACTCATGGCTGAGCTACTCAGGAGTCAGAAACAAGGTGGAGAGCTGCTGTTAGAGCAAACAGGGAGTGAGACAGTCACAGTGCCACTAAGAACCAAGAATACAAGGAATTCTGCAATAATCCTGTGGTTCCAGCATTTATCCAGTGGTGGCTGTGGTTTACCCACAACCATAACTGACGTGAATACACAACTGTAACTGTGTTTTTTTAATATACATACAGACATTTGCAGACACAAGGATACCTGGAACATTCTTTGTCTCATTTTACCTAAAGGTAGTGATCCAGGCTGATCTTTGTGCTGGGCTTCTTTTTCCTGTTCACCTTTCAGGACTGCTACAGCTTCAGCTGTTACTACTTGTACTATCCTCGCAGACACTTCTTCTGTGGCAGTAGCAAGGTCAGAAAAAAAGAAAGAAAAGCATGCTAATCAGAATGGTGTTTTAAAATCAGAAAGATTAGCTTAAACAATAAAAAAACAGAGGCTGACAATCCATTTTTAAAAGGTAATATTTTTTCCTGAAATATAAAGAAATCATTAAAAATAAAAGGACAAGATATTTCAGAGATTTCAGTGGAAAATGCCAAGTATTTATAAAAATCAGGAGCTCGCTCTAAGCAAGATGCACAAAGCATCATTATTTAATGTTCTTTCTATTAGGGACAATGTGCAGCAATTGCAATATTTTAAGACAATCATCTATTAAATGTCTAGAAAAATTTCTGTAGGTATTGTTTTGCAAACAGAGGTAGAATGGGCAGCTGAGTAATGTAATTTCTTGACATTTAATATATGAAGTTAGCTGCATTCCAACATGCCCTTTGGATGCTAATTCCTCCTCAGTAGCACACAGTATGCATTAAAGGCACTTCCCAGACAGCCATCTATGCTGATGAGGGACTTCAAGGGCCAAACAACATTTCTGCATGATTAAAACCAATACTTCATCTTCCTCACCCCTTTTAAGACTGCCACACAAAGCTTTATTTAAACAGTAGATCTGAGTATCGTGCAGAGGGATTGCAGAGGATAGCATTTTTTTGGTGGAATGGGCTCCTCACTGCTGGCCCCCGACATGCTCTGTGCATGGAGCCAGCTCAGGCACTGCATGCTTGACAGAGCTGAGTGTCACAGAACCCACACTTTGCTCTTCCCCCTTGCCCTCAAGGTGTAGCACACCTGAGAAGGACTGAGGAACTGCCTGCTCTGGTGAGCAGAGAGTAGCAGTAGGACTACTCAAGGAGTGAATTCTTCCAAACTGAGAAACTGTGTCTCAGCTCGACTCCAAACCTACTCAAAGGTGCAGTGAAATGTCATCAGGCACACAGCTGCACGTGGAAGCAATCAGAGAAGTTTCCTCTCCTCTGGAAGTTCAGGTACCTTTGATGTAACAAATCAAGATCTTAAGGGCTGGTCCAGCAGAATTCAGAGAACAAAGAGTTTGTGGTTCTTATCTGTTTATGAGTCTGCTCTCCCTTAGTCATTAATCAATATATTTCTCTCTCTCAGCCAAACTCAGTGAAAATAAACCCCTTTCCTCTCCAGCTATATCCAAGTGCTGTCTGAGAACTGTTCCCAATACAGATGGAGCTGACCCCTAGGGAAGGCCGCAAGCTGTACAGTCACAACCCACCAGCTGCACAGCTGGGCACACCTGGGAACAGAGCAAAACTTCACTGCTTCTCCAGCCCACGTGTGGAGACAGAGGTTTGTAATGGCAGATGTCAATACACCCTGCTCCTGCCAGAGCCCCCATTAATCATGATCCTGAGGGCAGGAATAAAAGCTCTGCTCACCCATTACCACATCCTTCAGGCAAGAACTGGCTGGGAAGGGTAAGTATATTTAAATCAATGCCCTACATGTAACTTCACAGCAACCACGCTGACAAGGGACTGTCCATTAGATTAATAATGATTTATTTTCACAGTTACTCTTACAGAATTCCCTTGTACTTTTAATGTGAAACTATTCCTCTTCATTTGTCCTTTAGAAAAGCCAACTGTTTTCCCCAAAAAACATAGATGTGAATTACTTGACTTCCACAGTCATGCTTGTGTAAAACCAAAGTGCTATGTTAATCTTTCTTTTACACGAACTATTTAATGAGATATTAAAAATCCCCACCCACTGGCAAAGAACATTCCTAACTGTTGGTGTTTATACCTTAAAATTCACTGCACTCCTGGCTGATCACCTGGAGGCCAGTGACTGCAACAGTTCCATTGGCTGCTGCCAACAGCAAAAGTAGATGGATGAATACACCAGAACAACTACCAAACAATGAAAAAAAACAAAAAGCTGATTTGAAAAACATGAATTTGAAAAAACATTTGAAATATGTGAATATAAACTTGAGGACAAATTCAGATTAGAAATCTAAAGATGCTTCTTTCCTTCTGTCAGGGGTGAGACGTTCTGTCAGCCTTCCACATTGGAGGAAACAAATCAACTGTTTTTTGAGATGAGGCTTAATACATTTATGAAATGGACTATGTATGATATGGAGGAGGAGGAGGAGACTATGAATAGCAGCTCTAGTTCCGTTCTTCTATTCAACAACACATCCCTAGAATGAGATGAAACTCCCCTCTGCGGTTAAGTAGATCAAATCCTGCACCGTAACTCCAATAATCAAGTCACGTATGTGGCCAATCCTATAGATCAAAGAACAGGGATATTGATTTAAAGCCCAGCAATCTTCCCAGCTGCCTTTCAGGGATCTCCACGCCATTTTGGGGCTTTGCACCTCATTTTGGGCTGCTTCCACATCTGCTGGATGCTGGGGGTGCTTGTTGGCACCTCTTGGTTCCTTCCTCTGATGAGAAACACAAAACAGACACTTCCCAGACCCTCCCAGAATCTCACATGGTGCTGCTGCTGCAGACCAGTGGACTGGACACAAATCTGGAATCCTTACAGGTCCCGACAGCTCCCTGTGTTGTGAGGCACACACAGCCTGCAAAGCACAAGCAGTTCTGGGAGAACCTAGGAGAACAAACCTGCGGCTTGGCCCATCCTTCTCCTGCAGATACATGGGGCCCTCCCCACACCATGGCATGCTGTAGCACCCTTCCATGGGTTGGAGACAAACTGCTCTTCCAGAAAGCATCCTTTGATACCTGGTATATCCCTGTTCAGATTCTGCTCTTTCAGAGCAGGAAAGAGCATCGCCCTGACAGCTCTGGTGAGCATGAAGGACAGCACAGAGCTTCACTGAGTGCCATGGCTGCAGAAGACCCTGCATCAATTCCTGCCACCACTTCACACCTGGAGGATGTGACACATGTCCCTCCTATCAAAATTTCCACCAAGCTACTAATCATAACACCACAGACAAAAGCAACATAATGAAGACTATACTATGAACTCAGATGAACAAATCAAGACTCAATGAGGAAGACTGTTAATCAATTTTTGAAGCTTATGTTCACATAAAAATTTTCATGAAAGGCTCCAATTAATTTCTGATGTAGAATATGCAAACGTATATCAGGTTTAGTACCCTGGAGCATATCCGAAGGAAATTCACTTGGTCAACTGCTTAACATCAGCCAAGCTACTGCAACCCTCGTCCCAACAGGGTTAAGACAAACTAAAAACTGCCTCCTTTTTAATAGAATTTATACTTGTTCCCATTCAGCCTGGTTCTCTAGTACAAATGGGCTCTCCAGAAGACAGTTCTCACCCTCTCAGCTCTCTTCCTAATTTAATTTGCTTGGGACAAAGATAATGTTCCACAGGGAGATATGTCAGAGTGTAAAAGGTTATCTCCTGATAAACAGACATTTCTATTTCAGGCTACGCAAAATAATTAAATAAAAATACAAATGGCCTCTGGGCTTGTGGGTTTTGTTCAGTTTGTTTTGTTTGGCAGTGTTCTTTAATCAAGAAAGGCTTACTTCTGAACACTCTGCTGATGGATATTTTGGGTGACACAGGAGGCATGGGCAGTTCATCAGAAGAGCAATGCTTTTGCCATACATGACTGCTGCCAAAAGGACAGATTTTTCTGTACTAATGGACACTATAAATAGAAGATCCAGTGGGTAAGTCAAATCCTCACAGGGCTGCTATTGAGACTGTTCATAGTTTTCTTATGGTTCAGTTAAAGTTCAAGGCAGCCTAATGATAAAGAACAAACAAACAAACAAAAAACAAAAACAAAACAAAAAAAGGAAAATTAGGCAGATTGGATGCTGGGCTATGTATTCATTAAACATGGTTTTGCTTGTAGACATTTATTTTCCCTCTCTTTAAACAGGTAGACTCTCCGTGACTCTACTTCATTCCACAGAAACAGCACTAACATACAACAAGTTACAACAAATAGATTTACTTCTTAAAAGCAATAAGGAGCATGGCTTTATGTTAGACTCCAGCAGAACAAAGAACAGCAACATGCCTTTTCTTTGCATTTTGTAGAGAGTAAAATGCTGCTCCTTTTTACCAAGATGTCAGCTGTTCATGATACAGGACACAGATGGAGCTTCACAGCTTGATTTCAGGGAATATAGTACCCTAAAGTATAAGCAGTCCTTGAATGGGATGTCCATAACAGAGAGAAAACATAGCGAAAACCATCAGCATGAACTCTCCAAGGCCCTGACAGGGAGCAGGCTGAGGTGAGAGGCCAGGGACTGACATACCAGGGACAGTAGTTCTGCTGCTCCCTCAAAGGTCATTTCAGACTATGCTCCAACAGGGCTGCCAGGTCAGCTCTGCCCAGCTGCTGCCAGTGCCACAGCTGTTCTGTGGCAGGAATGGAGGACTCTGCCCTGCTGAGAGGACAGAGCCCTGTCTGGGGCATTACACTAATTTAAACCAAAGTTAAAACTCAAACGAATTAAGCACTCTGTGTTCCTGGTTTTGGAAGTCAGCCCAATTCTTCTACAAACCCCAGCATACCAAATTAGGAGATCTAGAATCTCCCTGTCCCAGAGATGACTCGGGGACACAAACCCCTTCCAGAGTACGAAGATGCACAGGGGATGCTGAACCAGCTGCTGATGGTATGGGGAGCCACAGCCTTCCCTCTTGGCTGGGTTTAGAGGGCCTGCTGCCTCCAAAGGCTGCTGCCCTCCTCACAAGTACACCCAACAGCACAAGAGCTGCCCAATCCCCACCCCAGCTACTCCAGCACTGAGAATTACACAGAAGCAGGCATCATTCAGACACTCCCTCCAGAAACCTGAAGCCCCCTTCCCTGACGGAGACTCAGACAGGGGCTGTTAAATGAGGTTACATGCTGAAGACTGGCTACAGCATGATCCAGTACCTGGGATCAGATCCTGTACAAGGCCAATATGTAATTTCAAAGCTCTACTTCATTCCTTATTGATCCTGCTGCATTTGTTAATGGACTGCAGATGTCTCCACTGGCACATTACCTACAGTAATTTTACTTCCCATGACAGCTGTCCATTCCATCAGCTTTTATAACAGACATGTTTACCAGCCCCAGAGACAGACATTCTGACGGTGGCAAGAGTCTTTTAAAATAGGTGTCTGAGCTTTCAGGTCCTGACATAAATACTTCCACAAAATAGTTTTAAAGGTAGTTTTTTTTAAAATCTGCAACTACAAAGGCAAGAGCAAAAATCAGATCCATGAGACATCTCCACAGTGATGTGTGATGTCTGTTCTTTACATGCCCTTTTAATGGTTGTCCTTCAGCCTCTAGCACTTTTTCCTCTTTCTCTTCCAACCTACCACAACCTCAGACTCAATTCATGAAGAAGCTGAATTTGCTATGAACACTACTTCTTAGGTGAAACTGTTCAGCTGTTTGTTTCTGACAGCCCGCATTCAGCAGTGCCTTTTATCTTCTCTCTCTTCCCTATCCCTCTGTGCAATGCTGTATGATTATTCTGAGGACTGGTTTTGACAGAAGACACTGCTTATGGGCAAGGCTCACAGCCTCTCCCTGCCTCACAGGTATGTGACTGGCACAGATGCAAGGATCCTGCTGGCAGAGAACTGGGAGTTAGTACAGCTTGCCCTGAGAAAAGCCTGCTCGTCACCTCATGTAACAGTGTCAGTGATTTCTCAGGCCAGAGTTCCTCCAGTCAGATCAGTTTGTCTCCTCAGCTCTTCTCCTTTCCTGCCCGTAGTCACCTGTGTTTCATTACTGCCATTCAGCCAGATCACTCAGCCCATGTATCTATTGCTTCTTCCCACCTCGAGAACCCATTTCACAGCAATGGGGACAGTGCCTCCTAATATAAAAAATGCATACCATGTCCCCACAATTTCATCAGGACAGTCTTCCCAGACTGGAGCAGCATCACCCCTTCCTCGTTCTGGCAACAGCTCTACCCAGTGCCACTAAGGTGGCAGCAAGACCTTGAGTTTGCTGTGGCTACAAAAGATGCCACCTGGTCTCTGTAAAGCATAACTTGTTTAAGGCATAAACAAAGTTTAACATGTTTGAACTGCATGGCACAAGAAATGCTCCAGGAGAAAATCAAAGAAAAGGGATGATAGGAAGGAGGGACAGAAAGAAGGGGACTGCAAATTGTGTCAAAATTTCACACATATTCATAGGGTCACTGGTCAAACACCTACCAAGAAAAAACTGTGAGCTCAGTTAGAGTAAAGGGTAATTAACATTCCTGGGGCACTGTGGCTAAAGAAGGGATTAAAGAAAGTTGCAATGAGATGGAAAGGATAAAATTATATGTTTTATTAATTTTGCTACATTTTAGAGAAAGAACACAGGCAGAGAACAGCAAAAGGATTAGATACATGAATACTTGCAGAACTGTGAAAACAAAGCAATTTCAGTCAAGATGTGCCTGTCAAAATCCTCAGTGGGATTCAGAGCAGTTTCCAAGGTAACCAGCACTAATTGCTGGCACTGTGGAACCGAGTCAACAACAAAAGCACAAAACAACCTGCACTGCCTTGTGAGGGAAAACACCCCACATATTCCTGCAGAAAGAAAAGACAGAAAATGGCTATTTGCTATCTATGACGATTTGAAAACCAAACAGGACCAATGGATATTTTCCCCCCTGGGTTCTGCAATTCCGAGTGCAGCCAGGCTATAAACCGAATAGCTATTCTATTTGTTTAGAGGCATTAGCCAGTCCCCTGAGGACAGGTCCTGAATTCATTCACAGGTCTCCTGGAAGCTGGTGGATGACTTGTTTCAAAGATTACTGAAATGTTGGGGGAAAAAAGACGCAGGCATCACCCAGTGACATTTGGGGTGGAAAAACCAAAGATACATCTTGGACTTTATCATTGGGATCACAACAGCTCTAAATACTGCCTTTTTGCATGCAGATTAAAAGACAAATGCACAGCAGCAATCGAAGCAGTAGGAGTAAGTTACATAAACCCCCAAAAATGCCAACGGATTAGTGCTTGAGATGAAGAAAAAAGCCATAACACACCTTTACAGAATTCAAATATTGGCTTTCAAATGGCTTTTGTGAGTGTAAATATTTGCTATAAGTAGGTCCTTGATCTGGATGTTGGCAATATTAACAACAATTGGCAGGAGGTATGAAGGCAAATAATAAGAACATCAGCTTTTAAATTAAATGCAGCCACAACACAACTGACAAGTATCATTTCCCTAATAAATTCATTGACTTTAAGCTACTGCAGCATCCATGAGGATCGTGACATTAATTTAATCAGCAGGGTTCACCAGCTAATAAATAGAACAGGCCAGAAAAGGTCTGTGTTTTGGGAAAGAAAGAGCTTTGACGGTTTAATGCACTGGATTCCCAAGGTATGAACATTTAGATTACCGTTGGGGAAAGATGTATTGCAGTCACTGTGTGAGAAGAGCAGGAACAGCTGAGCTACAGCTGAGTACCTGGCAGAGCAGCTTCATACCCTGGTGAGCCCCACTGCAAATGCATTACACCTTTGTGTTTTGGGGTATTCAACGTTGTCCTTAAACTCTAGATTGTAAATCTGAACTACCACTATCGAGCTCCTTAACACTTCTGAACTTGATGATCTTGGAGGTCTTTTCCAACCTTAGTGATTCCATGATTCTTGTGCTACCTGCTTTATATCAGAGTAAATCTGGTGCACAGCTAGAGTCCTGGCTGCAGCTGAGCAGTGCTGGCCTGGCTGTGCTCTGGTACAAACACAAGGCTGGAGAGTGGCTTTCCTGGGCACCCTCAGCTGCTCTGCAGCACTCAAGGAAGCAGCAGGGAAGCTCAGGCTGCCTGTCCTTGGATTGCTTCCACATGTTCTATGTGTTTTAGTTCCCCTGCTCTGACTGAATTTTCCTGATTACTTTCTTCAGTGAAAGAGTTGGACATATAGTTCAAATCTCCAAGGTACACAGTGCAAAATCTATAATGACTCATGCTAGGAGCCAGGAGCCATTCTGAAAGCTCCAGTGAGCCCCCTCCTCTGGCTCCCTAGCACATTTATTAGGCAGAGGCCTCTGCCACACTGTCTAGCAGCTGTAGAACAAAACACCAAGAGGTCAGTCCCCTCCTCAGCCCCTCCTGAAATATGTGAGTCTGTTAAAAAGGAGTCATACCAATGTCAGTATAATACTGCAATGCTTTAAAAATGAGCCCTCATTACTGCAATACTTGTTTCCTGTGCATCCCCTGAGTCTATCTTCTTAAGTCTACTGCCTGGAACAAATTATTTACTGTCAGCATTTCTCAGCCAAATCAGAGGTGGGAAAAGCTATCAGTTCTGTTTTGTCTGATGCATGGGCAACACAATTTAGAGCTAACATGGAATATTGAAGCTGACAACACCAGACCCTCAGTCAGGGCAACACAGTGATGTCCCACTGTCTTTACTGGGACTTGGTATCAGCTCAAAACAACACCTGCATAAACAAAGCAGCTGTATCTATTTTCCCCCAAAGTATTAATTCCCTAGGACTCACACAGAAGAAACCATTTCGGCTTCAAAACAAAGAAGCAGATATTTAATCCTTCGAATGTGAGTAAATACACATAATGGGTAACTCACTTTTAAATCAGTATTAGTACACATAATGGGTAACTCACTTTTAAATCAATAACTTCCGTACAAGTTAACATTTTAAACAAACCGACTTTTAAGAACCTCTACAGAAGTCAATGAAACATCAGCCACCTACAGCAGGAGGTGATGTGTCCCTTAAGGTTCATTTTTAGCTCCTTTTGGGATGATTTTAAACACTTTTTACAGTGCTTTCTCTGATCTTTTTTAAAAAGGATTCACAGCATGCTACAGGAACTTTGCTGGATTTAAGTTTAAAATTAACATTAACCTCTGCACATACTGTGTGGAATTTAGTCATGCCCAGTCAGGAGGACTGAAGATCAATCTGTCAATGCCAACAATGCTAGTTTAACCCATCAGGGGATATTTAACACATAAAATGCAGCAATGCCATGTCCTGCTCACCTTAGTGCTCACGCTGTTGCTCCGGCCCAGCTCTGAACTGCAGCAGCAGCTGCATGGCTGATCTCTTCCAAGCCCTGCTTCCCAGTCCAGCCCACACCTGTACCAAAACAGGTGTGTTTCTCCTGCCAACGGAGGAATGGTGCTGCATCCTTCCAAAGGAACATGTGCAAGTGTCCCCACAAACAGGCAGACTGAACGTGGCCCGTGTCGTGTACAAATTAACCCAGTCCCACAGAGGCTGTGCTGTGGATGGACTTTCAGAGCAGTTCTCAGCCAAGGTCAGCAGTTCTCCCATCTCTCCCCGTCTTTTCTGGCACTGCCTCAGCTGAAGGAAGCCTTGCCTCTGACCAGGACTCATCCATGCTCCCAAGGCCTGCTCCCATCCATTGCCTGCCCACTCTTGGGAGACTACCGGCTCACACCTCTATGTCTGCAATGTGATTAGGAAAGAGAAATGTGCACCTACTCTTGAAGAAAGAAAATGTGAGACATGCACATCAAAGCCCTGAGTGCATCTTCAGTGCCCATCAGTGCACTGGCACAGGTTGCCCAAAGAAGCTGTGGCTGCCCCATCCCTGGAGGTGTCCAAGGCCAGGTTGGACGGGGCTTGGAGCAACCTGGTCTAGTCGAAAGTGTCCCTGCCCATGGCATAGGACTGGAATGAGATGAGCCTTAAGGTTCCTTCCCACCTAAACCATTCTATGGTTCAGTGACCTTCTGAACTACCTCTTCCACTTTTGCCAAAGCTATCTTCTCTGGCCACTTAAATACCTGCAAGTTTCTGCAGCCATGGTGCTGGAGATGTCCAGCTGCTGAGGGGAGAGTTGAAACCAAGGCTGGGGGCACTGCAGCCTCCAAGAGAGCTGCATCCAGAGGCTGAATTCCTAAGTGTACTGAAAATGAGGAGAAGTTGTGGAAATTCCACGTCGCAGAGGAGCTACACTGGATGGCTGGGATAAAGTTGGAAGCACATATGGAGAACAAGACTAAAAAAAGGTAGAGACAACATAAGTGAGAAAGGAGAAAGAGAAGGAAGAGCTGTGAGAGCAATCGTTGAGAAAGATTACATATTCTTAAATAGAGAGAAAGGATGATAGGGAAAGGAAAGAGAAAGCAACTCATACACAGGAACAGCTAGGGATTAGTTTCAGCTCACCAACAACTTGTGCAGGCTGCGTTACCCTAGATTTGGCACATACTCTGAATTTGGAGTAAAAAAGCAACGGTCACCACTGAATCCTATTCTCTCTTCCTGTGGTGCAAGGCTGTGGATGAAAAGTTTGAGTACATCAGCAAGACTGCCACATCTACATAGCACTGGCAGCTGATACATTCATAAAGAGGAGCAGAAGTATCTGTCTGGCCAGATGCACGGGTAGAGGACCAGACTGTAAATCAGTTTTATCTTAACTGCCATAGGCTATATGAGTTGCTGGAAGCTGCACCAAACTGATTATATATCACTATGAATTAGTCTCAAGGAAAGAAATAGAAACAAAAAGAGAAGTACCTGGGGTTTATTTTCCCCTCCCAAAATACACAGTGCCTCCCAGTGAAACTGACTTCCATGAACTATTCCATCTACTCAGTCCTGAGTGAAATGACTCTCTAGGAAGCAGCTAAGAGGTTTTCCTGCCCTGGAGCTAATGATATCTTTCAGTGATTTTCCATATGCTGCATGCAACTAAAACTAAAGTTTTTAACAGTTATCTTCCACACACAGGAGAAGGGTTCACTCCTATGATCTAATGTACACAGCTGGGGTGCCTTGAGTTTCCTGCACTTTTTGCATGTCATGAGGAATGCCTCAATACTAACAAAACCCCAAGAAACAACAAAAACTGCATTTCTAAATCATCCCTTTAGAAAAGGTTTTCCAAGCACCATTGATTGTGCTCTGTAGTCAATCTGTGAAACAGCAGAGAAAATGTAAATGTTTTGCTCAGGATTTCCCAAAGAACAAATTATAGCATAAACACCATCACACAGATATCTCGCTTTGGGTCTTGTATTTGAATTTCCCAATCAGCCATTGGTAGGGACAGGCACTGGATCATCGGTGCTCATCTGCCAGCTAATGCCAGCTGGTTTGTGCTGATTTTCATCTCTTCAGCTGGCAAAGGCAAGTAAATCTGTATTAGCATTAGAAGGATTGAATTTAAAGTGAGCAGTTAATCTATCAGTAGCAACTCCACAGAACAAAAAACTCTAACCCTAACATTGGTACACACTAAGTTTTGCTGTCCTTACCCAGGATATGAACACAGCAAGAGAAGAGATGGTTTCTTCTCTATACTGTAACCTCACAGATTAAAACAGCATGAAAGACAAAGACAGGGGGTTGTCCCTTGCTTCCTTCTACTATTTCCTTTGAGTTTCTCACTCAAATTAAAACCCAGACTGCCTTTGCTTTGCAATTTTAATAAAGAGTAGCTCATCATGGTTAGTCAACAAGGAATTTGCATACATATCTCTCTCATACTTCTACTTTGTACAGAAAATATACCCCAAAGTAATATCTTCTTTTCATTTCCATGAAAGTTGTGCCTCAGTGAGGACTACAGAGTGAGGTTCCAATCACAAAGTGCTTGCAGTCTCTTCCTTATCTCCCTTAACCTTGAGACGCAAATGCTAGAGGAAAAGAGGAATAAAACTAAATCCTCCTTTCCTTTGTCAGCCAGCCTGACTGTTGCTCACAGAAGTTACAGGGAGCCTGTGCACTCCTGAATGCTAAATAAGCTCCCAGGCTACATATTTTCTCTCAGCGGAGCTTAAAAAGAGATCACTATGAGCAGGGCTGTGTTGGCATGGCAACAGGGAAAAAAAGGAATCAGCGAGCCTGACACTCCTTGCCACGAGCAGCCGATTTCGTGTGACTCTCATTTTTGTGAGAGATGTGATGGTACCTACCTCTTCTCCAACAAAAGTTAAACCCGTGCCCAGTGGGTGAGGAAGGGCTGATGTCCACCCTGTGTGCTGGCAGGACCTGCTCCCATCAGACAGACCTGGGGATGCCTTGTCCTGGGCTGGAAAGTGCAGCAACCTAACAACTGAGCTTCCACAATGGAAAAACAAGAGGAAAGGATTTGTGAAGCCCAGAGCGGAGCAGGTTAATGACCACCTTCAACACACAGGGCAAGGGACCTGGAAATGGGGCCAGCAATGCCCACCAGCACATCCCATGCCATCACCTAATAACCTGCTGCTTCCCTTTCAAGGTGACTTTGGAGAAGATGTCATTTCATCTCTGTCTGACACAAAAGCAGCTGTGTGCCTGCAAAACAAGGCTCAGTTGTTTAGTAATGAACCTTCTTCCAAATCTTCCTGCCCTCAGATCAAAACTGGAATGAAAGATTATATGCTGGCACAGTCCCCAGCAATACCAACTTCCAGCTGCTCAGTGCCAAATATTGCCCAGTGTTTCTGAATGTCCTTTATGATGGCATTATGGTGATGGAAACCATAATAGACCCTTTAAACACAACAGGAATGAGCCTTTGAAGCGCCCCATCTCTACCCCTCTCAAAGTGTAGAGCTGAGCCCAGCCCAGAGGGCAGAAGCTTGTGGGGAGGTGGCACACAGTCCTGCACAGTGCTGGGCCACCTGTTGATGGCTCTGCACAGACCTCCTGGCTGACCTGGGGTAGCTCTCTCCACCCTTGTGCCTTTTCTCCTGGCTTTTACAAGTCCTCTCTACTTTATGTAATTCATAAATGCACAAGCTGTCTCCTACCACACACTTTATAAACTGAAAAGTACTCCAGCAGAACAGGCCACAAATTAGAATGTGTCTTCTGGGCACAACTGCCCCACCAGTCACTCAGCTAATGCCACTGCTGGATGGTTGAGATCTGACCAACAGAAACAGGGAAGTCTGCATTTACAGACCTCATTAGAACAGTACTTAAACATGGATGGTGGGGAGGGAGGGCAGAGGCAAACATAAAAAGCAGAAACAAAGTAAAAATGAAACTCCCAGAATGCATCTGATATTTGACATTTTCAGCAGCAATAACTCTCCTGGCTACAGCAGTCCCTCAAGAAGGGCTGCAAATGTTTCCAAAAGGCAACTTCGACAAACAGAGCTCATTGAATACAGTCTAAACTATGGTGTGGCTGGAACAAGTTATGAAAGATGCTTCGTCCATATCCCAGCCTTGTTGTTTCTTGTTACATTTCCGAGGTTATAGATTATGTGTTCTGGGAGCACTGACAGCACCAAGTGCATGCTGGTTGCCAAGCCAACACGCTCACAGGCACTCTGCTCTCACTTCTTAAGGAAGCACAGCTGCTTTTGCAATGCTTGTATTGTAACAAGGAAACACCAAAGTGAATTGAAACACCAACAGGGAGCCCAAAGGAAATGGCTGGTTGATGCCTTCTCTTGGCCAGATGCAACACTGACGTGGTACGATGCAGCATTTGGCTCTAATGGTGTTACTGCACCAGGTTTGAGATACGGCTTTCAAAGCAAATCTGAACCACACACTCCCAGAGGAGCTTAGGGATAAAAGAGACTGATGGCTGATGTTCTCTACACGTCTGAGTCCCAGCCACAGGAACCAACAGCACCTGCACGCCAGGTTATCTCACTTTGCTCCCTTTCAGGCAGTAATTTTTGCATTCTGCCCACAACTGTGCCAATGTAGGAACCCTCCAGTTCCTACCAATAGAGTCAATCACTGACTAATTTCTGAAGCCCTAAGAAGAGGTGGGAGGGCAGAGCCAGCCCCTCAGAGAGGTTATGACTGGACAAAAAAAAATGTCTTACTGGATTGACTGACAGGGCCAGCCACAGAAAAACCCACAGAGACTGGTCTATATAGTAGTTATTGAATATTTTAGAGTCAGGGAGAAGATAGCTGTGGGTAGGGAATGTGAAAAGATGGAATTTCTGTGCCTTCATTCCTGGTCCTCTGCAGGAGAACAACTGAGAAGGACCTTTATAGCAAGGTTAACAGAGAACAGTAAAACCCCCAGCATCTTCTACAAGTGCCCCAGAGGAGTTCTGTTGCTCTCACCTACATTGTCTTCAGCAACATACTTTGAATATGTCTATAATATTCCAATAACATGTCCCAGAAAATGACACTTGTACTACACTTAACAGCGAAAAGTTTCAGACGTCTGGTATGTTTGCCTGTATCTAAATTGGCAGAGATGATGGTGTACAGTAATTACTGTCACATTTCCTGTGCAAAGGCAGGGAGATCAAAATGCCTAATTAACAGCTTCTTTCCCATGGGAGCCATGAACGACATGGTAAGATACCTTCTTCCAGCTCTGTAAAATAAATAACAGAAATGGGACAAACCCAGCAGTCACATTCAGCTCTGAATGTCATTGATTTTACATCCTTCTGTGCATTTTGTCTGCATTGCTCAAGACATGCCACTTGCTGAAAATGCACATCTGACAACAAGGCTGGGAGGCTCCTTTGGGAAACAGGCATTCGGGGAGCTTATTGGGGGGGCTTACTAGCTCCACAAGGACTTGGGCAGCAGCTGGACAGCCAACGCAAACAGCCAAATGAAAAGGAAAGCTCTGACAAAAGCAGTCCAGCTGGAAAGACCAAAAAGGCCTCCATACAAAGAAGATATGTTTGTATGTCTACTGCCAGTGCCATCAGAGTATTACAACTTGCATGGCAAGAGAGAGAGAAAGGAAAAGGAGATTAAATGAGATGTCACTAGAGGAGGGAACAAACCACTAGCACACCATGGGACCAGGCTATGACACTCAGTGCATTTCAGCCTGGAGAGGCTGTTGCATTTAGTGACCCCAAATATGGAGCTGCCATTCTGCTCCATCACAGCTCCAGGCCTACTCGAGAGGGGCTGAGGGCCCTCAGCCTGCACAGCTAAGCATCATGGTGATTTTTTAACAGTGCTGTGCTGATGAGGGCTGTGAACAAGATCCTCTTTACCTGGAGACCGGCTACTATAAGGCAAGGCTATGGAAGACAATGGGATACAGACTGTTTCCTTGACACACAGCAGGACGCTGAAACAAGCACAGTTCCTGCCTTCAACACGTTGGGGTTTTTTTGCACAGCTAACCTAAAGGGACTCTGCTCAAGCACTACTTGCTATGACAGGCCAGTCTTTCAGGCTCGCATTCCCTGCACCTTATAGAAATATGCTCGTTTAAAAGAGTAGATGGTCAGAGGAAAAAGTCTGTTCCAAATACCCATTTAGTCCAGCTTTACAAAGCCTGAAATAAAGGGCTGAATTAGGATAAATTACGTTCCAAGTTGTAATGTGGTTTGTCCCTTCCCAGTTTTCTCTTCAGTTGTTTCCTGCTGTCTGAATCCTCTCCTTTCCGGGGTAGCATCTGCCATCACACAAAAGCTGGTTTGTCTCTGGGTATGCAGATAAAACTGGACCTCTTTCTATTGTCCTTAGCTTATATTGCAATTTTCCTTTTTTCCCTGCGTCTTCCCACCCCTGCTTTGCTCGCTCACAGCCTCCATCTCAGCATCTCTCCTGCTGCAGTCTGTTTCCCCACATTCCTCACCCTCTTACTCCTCCCTCAGCTCAATACTGCCACTTCTTCATTCCTCTTCACAGGTCTAGGGCTCCCTCTTTCTGGTTCACTTACAGACTAACATACACCAGTGTCTGTGTTCCCCCAGCTACCACAAATTCCAGTCTCTCTCATGGATCTGTCATGGGCTGCTTCTCACCCACCTTTCTCATGATTCCAGAGCCAAAAGTGCCCAGCCTGCAGTTGCATTGCTGTGCCATGTCAGGGAACCTGTTACAGTTTACCAGAGTCTCTTTGCATCCCACATGGTTCGGGTTCCCTGCCAATTAATGATGGGCTACATTTTGTCACTCTGGTATGACATGTTACTGTCCTTAACATAGTCTGACACCAGGACACAGACACTGTCCTGAGGCTCTGGTAATAGGATTTCAGGAAATGCTTTCCCTTCATCTGTCAAAAAAAATAATTCATCAAATAACAGAGCGGGTAATCCAAACTCTCTCCAATTACAAACCTGAATTTGGCATATAATGAAGAAAGCACTTAATAGATACAGTTGAGTGCCTGTATATAAAGACATATTGTAGAAAATGCTTCACTATGTTCACCACTATTATCCCTAATTATGTAAATTTGACTGGTTAGTTACCACATTACTGAAAAAATAGATGCATTTTAAGTGCAAAATGTCAAATCTTTGTAGCTTGATGTTCCTGCAATTCAAATAAAATGGATTATGTTGAATTGCTGGTTCCCAGAGAATGCTGCAGTGCATCTGTATTCCTCCTCACAGCTTCCTCCCAGTTAGCTGACCACAGCTTTCCAGTGAGGAAAAGAAAAGGCTGCCACTCCCATGTTCCACTGCAAGTCAGGCACATCCTGTGCTCTACCATTGGATCCAATGCAAAGCTTTCCTTGTCAGCCCACTTCAGAGTGAGTTTCTGAGGATTACGCTATCATGTACCTTTGCATCACACATTTCACATGTTTGGTTTGATAAAACCTACATATATCATTCTCCACTCTTAATAATTCCATGGTCCTCACCAAAGATGCTCTGTGTGTGCACGTGAGAAGGGACATGGACAGGCATGAAGCAGGGAGAACACATCAAAACTCGGTGGTCTCAGGCTGTGGGATGCTGCAGCCTGCACTGAAGGCAAGGTGTCTTCAGCAGCACCTCCAGAACAGCGTGGGATTCGTGTCTGGCAGAAGCACAGGGCTCAGCTGGTCTGCCAGGGGTAGCCCAAGTACATATGCGAATTTATATCCACAAAATGCATACAAAAAGAAATAGGTGCTTTACCACCCACATTTATATCACACCCATAATAGCTTCCTGTGGGCTATGCCATAAAACCTGGCCTATTCTCTTGCACATATCTGCCTTTGACTTGGGTGGCTGCTGGATCAGGCCCTGAGGCTGCCTTGTCCACAGCTCTATGCACTCTCTCACATTCCTATCCGTCCATTTGAAAAGAGGGCATTGATGTGTCTCCATAATGCAGCCATTACCAGCACGATACTGAGACAAATCAATCAAAGGCAATACAACAGCCAGATTCAGAGGATTCTAAAAACTGAGGTCAGACTCAGTAACTCTTAGACGCTGAGAGAGAGAGAGAGAGAGAGAGAGACATATATACACAAAGGCAAATTTTAACTGTGCAAATCTAAAAATGTTACTTGTAGTGATGGATAGGATGTGTTTTGGGAAGAACTGTTACTTCCTCCCCCATTACTATCCCTCACCTCTGCATCAGTGTTGGCATAAGGCGTCTTTGTCCTGGTGGCCTTATCCTAACTTTTCCCTTAACACATGGCCCTCTGATTTTATAGCACAAGCCCTGTGAATGGGTGTCCTGCTCTTTGCTGTGCCTTGAAGAGTCAATTGCCCTGCTAGAGAACACCTCTTCCTAGAAGAGGGCCATTTTGTGGCTAAATCCCAGCTCCTGGGTTAGTCAGGTGCAGCAGCCTTTCCTTAGGCAAAACAGCTCAAAATGCACCATTGGGCGATGGACAGCTGCCTCGGAAATCCCTGTTTAAACTAGTGCTCTGCTGCGCATGAGGCTGTTGCAGTTGCTGGGGATTTACAGACTCCAACATGAAGGCTGAGAAGCCAAAGATTTTCCTAGGTTACAGTGCTGGACTTGTACCAGAGAAAATAAAATCCCTGTAAATCTACTCAAATCCACAGCTTAGCTTAATTATCTCCATCGACCTTGGCTTCCTGTGCATTTTCTCCTCAGATGTTTGGAGTCAGTAAGCTACTACAAACGATTAAATGATTTACATTATTGATAATTATGTGTATCAGAGTGGCATTTAAAAATCCTACCTGATGCAACACCCCACTGAAGTTACAATTTGCAAACCAACAAACACAGCAAAGATGACTAAATTTTGTTGTGAATGACAATCCTAATTTCAAGATCAAATTCTGAATAGAACACCAAAAATCTAGAAGTCCTGCCTCACATTGCATTAAGCACATTCAGTTAGTAAATACCTCTATGAAGTGGCAATACACACTCTGGACCCTTTCTATCCCTACAGTAAGTTGCCAACTGGCTTCTCCTTCAAAAAAGAGAAAAAATATTGAAAACAAATGTAGCTTAAGTATCCTACGATGGTTTACATTGCATTGATTAAACGTGGGCTTAGCCAGCGAGTGAATGTGCAGTGCACAAGTTTCCAGAGAGCTAGGAATTCAGGCATGAAGGCAAGCAGTTCTGGGGACTTTTCCAGTGCTCAAGAACAAAGATGTCATGAGATAAGCTATATTAAGACTCTCAAACAAAAGCTATACATATTGACAGTAAGTCTCCACACCAGAGATCTTAGAGTCTGAGCAGACAGTGAGAAAACTGCAGGGAAAGAGGAAATGAGGCTACAAAGTGGTAACTGAAGCAAACTTCACCTGGATCAAGAGTAATCTTGTTCCCTCAGGAAATGTGTGTCCCCAGCACTATTGCATGCCCCAGAACACGCTTCCTCATTTTGTCTTGTTCTTCTTTTAACCACTTGCCTTGAAAAGTAATATGAAAAGGCACTACTATAATGCCTGCTGATGGCCAGCAGTGGTTTCCTTCCTCCTGTCACCCATTAGCTGCAAATTCAGTTAAATGTTTGGATCTCTCTCTGACCAGCACTCAGAACCTGAGCTTGAGAGAGCCTGAGAAAAGCATTTCTCTCCTCCCTTTCTAAGGATAAGAAATTCCTCTTCATCCTGTAAAGTTATCTCCACGTTTCCATATGTATGGGGGGACTTGTCCAACATGGGGTGACAAATCTGTGGCAAAGATGAGAAACACATCCAGTCTCTGCTGAGAACTACAGCATCTCATCTCTCTTGTTTATTTGCTGGCTAAACATGGAATAAAGTCGGGTTACAGCAAAGAGACAAGATCTTGTTTTCATCTCCTGAGTCATCAACACTGTGTTCACCTGAATGCTCACACATGATTTCTTTTACCTTAGCCAAAATTTGAAAGCCAATCTGCAAGAAGAGACTTAAAATATAAACACATTTACTTTTAGCAGAGATCTCCATTTCCAGCACAATTGCTTATGAAATGACTGTATGGTCCAGGAGCCTTAAAATTCTCCAGCTGCTGAGAAACTATGGATAGCATCTCCAAATGCTGTCAACAGACAAAAAATAACATTGCTAGAAAGATCTCTTTAGCATGCATGAATGGATGCATCAAGGACAGTTGTGTCTACACAAGAGAAATTCTTCTTGCACTGTGCTTTTGGGCTTTGGAGAAGGAACTCTGCACAAAGATAATTAGCATTTATTTCTAAAACAGGAAACTTGCTTTGCATATTTCATTTTGACACAGTCATACTCTTCGTTTTTTCTGCAAATAACGAGCTGAATTCTAAAAACCTTACATAGTTTACAAATAGACAAAGTCCCAGTGAGCATCCAGTGAAATATGGCTGGGCAAGGATGAAGAAATGCTGATACTGAATTGAGGTGTCCTCAGCCAGAACAAGCAATGCATAATTTTGCAAATAGTACATGGTTTCAAGAAGGTGTCATTACTTGTGAGCAATAACAGGAGAATCCATCCTTCTTGCACACACAAATGCACGAGCCATCCATGAAAAACAGTTGGGCAGTTTCCTACTCCCTCGTAGCCCAGAGGACCTGAGCAGCTGCTCTGCACCAGTCTGTTGCCACATCCCTTGACAGGTAACCCCATCTCATTTATGAAGATGGTTATGCCTTTCCTGAAGCCTTCTCACAACACTGCCCAGAATCCTGAGTATGTATTATCTCTGTAAGCCTGGGTGAAGATGCAGCCCTTGCAGTGAAGAGCTAGTGCCCTTCCAAAGCACATATGCCCTCACGTCAGCTTCCCCATGCCCCATGGTATGCTTGACTCCACCTAACATTTCCTCTTGGAGAAATACCCACGGCCCTGCAGAGCCCTGTGTTCTGCAGCAGGGCATCAAGGTGCATTACCTGCAGTCTCCCTGTTCCCTGATGACAACTCTCCGTTGATCCCATTCTCTTTGGTCTGAGCATATGTCCCTGGCTGCTCATGGCTGCCCAGCCTCATCTCCTCATCCTCTCGGTATGGAAATCCATTGGCACTTCTGACCAGTCCGGCACTTGCGCCATCCTGATCCTTAATTTCAGGTGAATGTGGGTGTGAAGAAGCCTCTGTTAGCTGACCTGAAGTCCAGTGCGGTGCCTTGGCTTCGTCTTTCCTATCCTCAGCCATGGCTCCTTGCCTTCACCGCTTGGCCTGTAACGACATGAGCAGGAAAGATCAGTTCCAAGTGGGTAACTGTCCCTGACCCTCAGCACAAGCATGTCACCATCAGTGTTGCTGGTAAATTCATGTCCGGCAGAGGAAAGAAGTATCTCTGTGTGTTTGTTCCAGCCATGAGTGAACTGATTTAAACCCAAAAGGAACCACCAGCAGTAAAAATTATGGGTCAAGTCCTCCCTGACTCTCATATGCCTTGTAATTACTAGCACCATTTTCTCGATGGCTGCCCATTCATTAATCTGATTTTAACTCATTAATTACAGTTAAAATATCAACCTAATTAACAAGAAGTGAATCTGTCATCACAACACAACACATTCCCAGGGCAATAAAGGAAGAATGCCACAACTGCAACAAGTGAAGCTGCTGCTGCAGTTGCACCGAGGGTATGCAGGTCAGGCATAGAAGCACAAGGTGACATGGCCTCTCCAGCACATGCAATCTGCTGCTTGTCATGACAGAAGCCAAGTCTGGGAATGTGCACTGGGTTCCTGAACACCCATGCTGTTTGACCCTAGTTAAATTCCCTCTTACTTGCTGTTAGGTGAACATTCATACACATTCCCTTTTGTCCAAAACAGTCCATGGGGAACAGTTTGTTCCTCACACAAGCATTTGCATTCTCTTTTGACTATCAGTATTTGTACAGAAGTAAAACTAATCATTATTTGCTACTTCACACATATTTCACTCTTGTTAGTGATCTCACATTCATCCAAGCCAAGGAAAGAAGCCACTGCATAAGCCATAGCATTTGGCTATTCCACACAGATAAATGCAGCAGTAGCTCCTCAATACATAAGCCTAGAAAGACAATAAATCATAATAATGTTTTGATGATACAGTAGCCTCTGGAGAGAAGGCAACCTGCCCTGAGTTAGCTACTTCAAAGTAAAAACCAGCAGGCCTTTTCCAAAAGCACTTGCCACCTCTTTTTTTTACCCTGGTAGAAAAAAACATTAAAGCAGGGAGCTGAATGCAGTCAACCAGCCACATCACAGAGGCTGAGCAATCTAGAAAAGGCAGCACAAACTAGATAGTGCATATATTCTGCAGACATTTAACAAAAAACAAACCAGGAAAAGAAACTGGTTTCTATAATGTCAGGTCAGTTTGAAGAAAACCTCTAAACATGAGAAAAGGCTATTGTTATTTTGACAAATAGTCAAAATGATAGTCATAATTGATAATTTTACCTCCTTCTGATCAGATAATAATAATTTAATTTATTTAATTAATTTATAATAATGCAATTTAATAATAATGGCTTTTAGAGCTACTTTAGATTTTTTAAAAATCATGGTGAATCGCAAAATTAGATTTCATTCACAATATGTGACTCAAACTGGAGTTCCATACCAAAAAGGACTAATAACTCTTTTGCCTCATGGTGAATTCATGTTGTTTTAGAAAGTGCTCTGCCCACTCTCACTCTGACCCAGCATCATTCTCTGGAGGTAACTAACTTCATAAAGACTGAGAGAGCAGATGAAACTTGCAGCCCAGGTTTTCCTTTGAGCTGCAACGAAAATGATGGGCTGAGCAGTATCACAACGGAAGGAGACATGCCTCAGTCAACCACAAGTAAGAAAAGAATAAACATGCTCCACACCCCTTTGCTTTCCCCACCTCCATTACCCTAATGGGAGACTCGACAGGGAGACATTCTGCATGTACGGACAGAGCTTTAAAGCAGCCATCTACACCATACCAGGAGAGTTGATGGCGTTATTACGAAGAACAGCCCAAGATGGGCAAAAACCCCCTCCTACCAACAAACAAAATAAACCTCTGCCTCTAGATCTGTTTACTGCATGATTCTAGAGAACATTTTCTGATCAGAGCCTTTCCAAAACATGAGGCCATGAAAGAAATGTCTCCCTTTTTACCATAATGAGCGGCACACATTCAAAGCCACCAACATCTGGGATCTCAGGACAGAACAAATCCTGTTCTGGGGGGAAAAAGGAGACAATTCTGATTTATGTCCCTTGGGGAAGCTCAGGAAAAAAACACAAAAAACCCACAAAAAACAACCAAAGAAAAAGCCCAAGCCCTAACTCAAGGCTTCCCTCACCAACCCATTGTGCTTTGAAGCTGAGAGCAAGCCCCAGGAGCAGGATGAACCTGCCCACCAGCTTCACCAGTTCAGCCCCTGGGTTACCCATGAGAGGAGCCCAGAGCGACAGCACAACAGGAAGGGTTATGAAAGAGCCAAGTGTGGGGAATGCGGCTCTGAAAATCACTGGGACAAATGTAATAGTTATATTCCACCACTGCAGTTTGGTAGCTATTATCCCTGAAGTGTTGTTCCTGGTTCCAGGCAGATACTCCCTGCTTCACTTGAAGCTCTTGAAGGAAGGATATTCACATCCTCACAATGGACTGTGTCACAGAAGTCTCCAGTGAAAATAACAGAAGTGCTTTTATCTTTAAAAATAAATACAGTGGGCAGACTTCAATGTGAGCTGTGTGTATCTGGAGGCAGAATTTGGCTCAGTATTTATAAAAGATGGTTACAGAGTAAAGCATGGATGAATTCATTCTTGCCTCTCTGTTATTCATCAAGCGCTATCAGAGTTTATAACGGTAGGAGAGAAAAAGCGAGTGAGTCACACAATGCATCTGTGTACTCAGCAATTTAGCAATGACTATCTGCTGTGTGCTGTGATTCATCCACAGCTTGGGTTAAAATCCAGAATACATAGGTGTGCTTTGCACCATCAAGTGAGTTATTTTTCTTTCATTTCATTAGCATACAATGGAATTAAATTAATCAGGTAATGTAAATATTGACACAGAAATACCAAGAGTGGCCAGACAATATAGCAGACTTTAAATAGTGACAGCTATGTAACAAGAAAAAACCTCAAATAATTTGGACAACCTAGGGAAACACTGTACTTCAGGGAATCAAACCATTCCTCTTTTTACCAGGAGTTTCTTATTCTTTGCATAATGCTGTAATGAGGGCTTTAAAAAAAAATAGGTAAGAAGGCACAGCCAGTCCTCTAAAATGTCATGCTGCTTTAGTTTAAATTGATTTGGATCTTTATGAGCCTTTCTTTGCTAAGCATTACAACAGAACTGCTTTATCAGGGAATACATAGCAGCAATCTTACAGCATATTCTCACTTGTAGAAGAATTCTTAGAGCAGAATGGACATGGTCTGTATCTGAACGCAGTGAACAAGCCAGACTTAGCAGGGCCTGCTTGCTCTGAGTGCTGAGATTAGCATGACTTAGTGCTGAGAGTGTCCTTGAGGTGTCCATGAGAAAAAAAGGGAGGGTTAACGGGATGCGATAACCGCAAGCTGGGAGGAGAGCGGACACTTGTTTGCCATATGTTATCCAATTATTAGACAGTAGACGGGCTTGATTTTACCTATGTATCCAATCATAGAGTTAGTTACAGTGCATGGACAACAGATGACTAGTTGGAAATGCTACATAATGCTGCTTGTTTTGAACAATAAACGAGAACACTATCTAACCGTATCAGTGTTTGTTGTTACTCGGGTCCCATTCTCAGTGGAGGACCCTGCTTTGCTCACTCTTGGTCTAAGGTTAGTGGTAGTGAGGGAGTGACCAAGGCAGGTGCTTGACCACAGCAGAAAGAGCAGTGGAGCTCACAGATAGCGCCAGCCTTAGCCACACCAACCCACCAGCACAGCCCCTTACTCCAAAGCCATTCTGGCCCACACCATGCCTACGAGCCACGGGGTAGGCTGTTAGCTACACAACATAGGACTGTGGTAATACTCCTTCCTTGGGATGTTCCTCACCTTGAAGTCTGATCAAAGTCACCCATGTAAATCACAATATAGGACTGGGGTGAGAAATGTCCCTTCCTTACAGAGGGATCAAGTAGGTGCTGTTGAGCACCACAGATCACATCAGTGATACCGACCCACGTCTGCGGGCCATGCACAGCTCTCCCAAAAAGGCTTTCCTTGTCCAAAGTGACATGGAGGATGCTACTGAAGCCATTGCTTGTCTGGAGAGATCATGCTCCACTGGCAGCAACAGTGATGCAGCAGTGAAGGGATACTTCACAGACCTTAAGTTCATGTCCTTGTAACTCAGGCAGTCCACTGAGGGGACAGCATTATGGATCTGAACTGGACATCCTGTCTTCTGAACTAATAACCTGGAGGAGAAATTATGATAGAAATGAACCCTCCCAGCTTTTTCAGCCATTTGGGAACTGTACAGAGACAGAAAATACTTAGAATTAAACACAGAGGGACATATCTCATGGGAGATATGTCATCTGACGTTGCAGTTACCTCCTCCTTTTGCAGGCACTCTACATATATTTATTAATCCATATGCTCTTTCATGTGACACCAGCTCCCGCTGTCACGGCTGGGTTGAACCAAGCCTGAATGCTTTGAACTCTACGCATAGCAAATCACGCACAGTCATACAGCATGAGGCCATGATATGCAAAGCCCAAGATAATGCTGATTTAAATTTCCTGTCGTGCTAGCTGTCCAGAATCATCTTAGTGTTATATTAACACTGCCTTTGCATATAAACAGATGAATTTTCTACAAATTTCTTACTTTTTAAGACAACAGAATTAAGCCAGTACTGAAGCCTTTTGCAAATAGCCTGCCTTCCTGCTTCAAGCCATGTTTTTACCTGCTATTGTATGTATGAGCCCAGTCAGAGTGAAATGAGGGTATTTCATTTCAGGGAAACTAATTCATCAACTAAGAGAAACAGCCACCTGGATACACGGAGGAAGAGCTACAGTTGTAGTTCAGGCTAAAATTATCACTGGAGGTTCCTGAAGGGAGAGACAACACATCTTCAAAAAAAGAAAAACTAACCCTAGCAGGGAGTATGGCCAGATCCTGAGCACAGTGGGAAGGAGAGGGGAGGTACCCTGTGTATGGCTCCAGGATCAAATCCTGCTTTCCAGAGGGCAATTTAATTCAGATGCACCAGAGCACTGACTCAGTTGCCCTGAGTTGCAGCTGCTTCCAAGTCCAGAGCCAGGAGAGAGAGGGGATTGCTCCACAGATATAGGCTGGAGTGCACAGATATGGCTAATGATCTCAGGTATCCAGGGCTTCTAAAACTCCCCAAACAGACTGCCTAGAAGAGATATTATAAAGAAATTTAAGAAATTCAGAGAATTTCTTTCAGAGAAAAGAAACTAATGAGGTGACATGTTTGTAATTTTTTGCAGAAAGAAGGGCACCAAGAATTAGAGGAGAAATTAAGATAACTTCAAAATGAGTTACACTATACACAAATAAGGTGCAATCAAACTTACCCTGGCAAAAAACACAACAAAAGAAATTTCATGACCACGCACCAACTGTCCAACAGGGATGATGGATCTGAATATTAAATACTAGGCACAGTGATTTAAAAGGTCCCAATGGAATTTGCCAGTAAATTTAACTTACTAACAACTTACATCTAGAAGAGCCAAGGAAAGCAGGTAGGTATCAGGAGGCTGGAATACAAACAAGAGGCAGAAGGTGGGAAAATTAGATGGACAAGTTCCAATAACCTCCTGCCACCATCAAAAGCTCAGGCTGAAGTATATAGTACACAAACCTTACTAATGCTGTTGTCTTCATGGACTCTCCACATATTCACAAAACAAGAAGGCCAATTTTGGATAACATTTCACTCCTGCATTTCAGCTAACATACATCTGTCAAATTAATGTGATTACTTTCAGATGTGAATGGTGTGCTTCACACTGCTCAAACAGAATGACAACACAGCAGGGATAGGGAGAAAGTCTCATGGTGTCTGATGGGGACCATGTCAGCTTCCTAAGAGGAACACGCAGTCAGGCCCAGAAGCCACAAAACAATTAACCAAAGTTACACTTGATGCTAAATGTCTAAGTGCTGTAATTGCAGTAATATGGAATATTATTAGAGAGAATTATACATTCTTTCCATGGGAGCCACTTTACCTCTCTAGCCAATAAATGATGAACAAATTTCTCTGATATTTTATAACAAATATTATTTATTTCTTCTTTGTCCATTGCTTGAGTTATTAGCTTTCAGCTAGATCCCTCTTCCTCGACAACAGGAGCAAGACTATCCCGTTAAACACCAACTTGCATCCCTTAAAAATGCAGGCGGTGTTCATCTCCTCGCACTTGTACTAGCATTTGGTGGGTTTTAAAGGCTTTTCCATTTCCATACTGCAAACAGTTAGTCAATAGCCACATATTCTTTGTAGACAATCCTTTTGATTGTACCTTGGATTATGAAACGGACGAAAAATAACGGATGGTGCCTGGACCAGAGGCTGAACAAAGGAGGCTTACGGGTGGGAAGATGAAGAAAACTAACCACAATCTGCATGCCTGCCAGAGCCGAGAATGAGAGCTGGCTGCACCCTCAAAAGCAGTGGGCCAGACCTGTAGCACTGGCACAGCAGAGACAAGTCCACTGATCCCTCCTGCACAGTGTCCAGGCCTGTGACAGCAGAGATTTAAACTCTTCTCAGAGTTCCCAGCAGCTGAGCTGGACACCAGCAGAGCCAGGCAGGTGGGAAGGGTGGGTCATCCTGCTGCAGAAATTGCCCAGGTCCTAAAGAAAGGGGAATGCTTTCACTTGGAGAAATGTTTATCTGACCAAGCCCTGCTCTGTGCTGAGTTGCAAACTCTGCTCAGCCAGGTGGTGCACCCAGGTGCTTTACAGGAGGGATGCAGCATGTTGCATTTCCACTGGTAGGAAGCAGGTCTGTCCTAATGCAGAACACATGCTTAGATACAAGAATGAGCCATTCACTTGTTACAACGTCCTCCCTTGGGAGGGTGTTCATTTCTCTAGGCAGCTGAAAACCACCTCAGCTGACTCCTCTTGGATGCTCCCCTCTGAGACATTCTTGCCCAGCTTGTAGGGCTGCCCTCACTCCCACGCTCAGAGACCATGTATCAACTTGCTCAACTCCGGAACTGTAAAACTGAGTGCCCTTCTCTCCTGAAATGGTGACACCATGGTATTACCAGCTTGTGACTGAAAAAAACCCCAATAAAAAATCTACCACAGAGCTCACTTCTAGATAAAAAGAATCCCTGTACACCCCTTCTTGCTTCAACACCAACCCTTTTCAACAAACCCTTGCACTCCTATCTACCGTAATTGCTTCCTGCAGAATACAGGAAAGGCATTTTAGCTGGTGAAGGAGATGGTAACCATAACAACAGCACCACGACAACTACAAGTGATATCTGAAACATGAGATACAGCAAGAACTTATTACCAATATATTTGGTCCACAATAAGGATGGGAAAAGCACCAAAGAAGCCATAGCAGTTAGTGCAGGTGCCAACACAAAGAAACACAAGTGTTCCTGGATTAAACTGCATAGAGTCCTGCACATCTTAAGATGAGGCACCATGACAGCCTTTTCCTCTGATCAGGAAACAGAGAAGGCAGTCTCTGTTCAATCCTACCTGAGATCTCTCCTGTCTTAAGTGAACTGGAGTGACTGAAGGACGGAAGGAGTGCTTCTGGGAAGCCACGAACTTCCTGGCAGCTCTCAAATTTCTCAGTGGAGCTTTTTGTTTCCACAAGAGTCATTGAAACAAGGCCTGAAAAGAACAAGGTTCCTCTCAGGGGAGCATCTCAGAGTCAGACACACTGCATTGACTTTTCCACCAAGCACAATTTCAAATGGGCACCATGCACTTCAGAGAAGGCATTGCAGTTGGCAGGTTTGTCTGAAACAGGAGGCTCTGCGGGTCTTAGCGAGTAGCCATCTAAACAACCTGTGCCAAGGCTCTGACTTCAATTCCGGCAGAGAAACAGATTCATCAATATTTGTGGCTACATCAGCTTTTTCACCCCCAGTGCAGAAGGAGCATTAAAACCCACCATAAACAAACAGCACTAGCTCCAAGGATTGTGGCAGATGAAGTCATTTGGGGTGTGATCAGACAAGGAAATATTCAAAGATGTGGCCCTCTTAGAGCTTTTCAGAGGGAGTTCAGCTCACCGGTTTGCTACACAGGATTGCTCAGGGTGGGCACACCAAGAAGTGGGTCCCTTCCCAATTCAAATACTTCACCACCCTCTGCACAGCTTTCCTCTTCTAACCCACTTGTTCTCTAAAACACTGCAATAGTCTAACTGGAAATTAAACCTTTCTTCATAGTACACTTCAGAGACTTTCAGGTCTATACTGAAGGCTTAACGAAATAAGCACTCAACAACTCAGTCCTTATTTGTAGAGTCTGTTTTTTCCTACCAAAGTAATTATAAAATATTTGCCCCATTTATTACAAACAATTCTTCAAAAAAGCTAAGAAGAACAGAGAAAACCTTTAGTTTATGGAGGTGATTTTGAAGGCAAAAGATGATTCAGATTGCACCCAGGAAATCTGACTCCAAAAGAAGAGATTTTTTTTTTGTATTTCCCTCTTACCACAGTCACTTCAAACCTCAGTAAGAAGACAGTTGAAGATCCATGACAACACCACATACAAGCTGGAGGATGGGCTATATAAGACAAGAGTACTCAAAATACTATTTAAGGAGGAAAATTCTTCATCAGTCAGGGAGGTATACAATGTGATATAGCCATTGCAGGCTAGAGAAAACAAGGTAGAACTACTAGAAATACTCACAAAGACAACACACTAAAAGCACTGTCAACACTGCCAAAATTCCACAAGTTTGGCCAGCTAAAACCTTGGCTGGCTAATAAAAATGAACATTGAATTCTTGGTTGCACTCCACACAGCCACTTCCATTATAACTTTCAGTGCTTATAAACAGCTGAGACAAAGTCATCATCTTCTTATTTATTGCACAGGTACAGAAAGCGATACAGCATACACTAACACAGTACAATCTTCTAATTCTCACTCTCATATTTTCAAACCTGTTTTTTGAAGAAGTGTCAGCCAAACTGGGTATTTGCCAAAGATCTTGCAAACAGGGCGCATAACTATGTGCTTCCTTTGCTCTCAAGTTACCATTGATCAGCACTTGTATTTGGACTGGGGCTGGTAAAGGCAACCCACAGAAAGACTGGAGTGACAATCTTAAGGGTTTGTTTTCCCTACACTGACCTTACTAAGACACATTGATTTGATGGTGCATCTCTTCTCTCAAGAGATTCCAGGATGGATGACAGCTCACATTAGGCAGTGAGGAATTAATTATGCTAATATATTACTTGTATATTATCCACATAGGACAAGTCTATGCTCTTGCCAACTGCATGAGAGCTGCTCTTCATGCAGGTGAGGCAAACTGGACCATTCAGCAGAGGTGCTACACACTTGTCTGCTAAGCAAAAACACACACAACAAAATCTCATTTACCCAGAATAAGCCCTTTAAATACACCGGTACGTCTTTGCCTTCTCTGCACACATAACTTATTGACACAACCCTTATTTCTTGTGGTTTCACCAAGATCTCATCAAGCATGACACATTTACACATGATCTTGACTTTATTCTGTAAGCTCTTAATTATAAAAAAAATAAATGCTTCCTCTATAAATGTCTGCACATTTTGATTTTTCAAAGGTCTTACCTACCTTTGAAAACTAATTCTACCCCTGCTACAACACAATCTTTGAAAAAACCCAGATGCTGTCTTTGGGAACATCATCATGTCAGCTACTACAAACAGTAAAACATATGTCCTGGGCTAATTTCTGGCAGATTCTTCCCTCTAAATTCATGCAGGAGAACCAGCCTACAGTAGAATTCTGAAACACAGCTCTATGCACTCTCTCCAAGGCTATGAACCCTAAAGGGGATCAAGGGATGGAGTTCCTGATCCAGTTGTCATCCTAACTTAATTCTGTCCTTCCACATGCTGAATTAAAGGAATATGGTCAATTGTTCTATAACTGAACAAGCACCTCAAAGACGATGCTAAAAAGAAGTATGAAGGAGATAACAGGAAAGGATCTTCAAGCTGCTCCAGCTTGCTTGGGTAAAAATTCTTGCTCATGAGAAAGAAGTTTCTTCTCCAAGTCAAGGGCAGCAGATTATTTTTTCGCTGAGAGCGCTTTGAGCTTCACTTCCTAGCATTCAGATGCACCAGGCAATCATGCCAGGCATGAAAAGTAAAAGCATCACATTGTCTACCAGAGACATTGCTTATTCATGCAGAAAAAGAGCATCAGGCAAAAGAAAGCTGGTGCCCAGGTCCCTCCACCCAGGCTCACTTAAGCAGCTTTGATTCTGTTTCATGGTCAGGAAACATTAGAGGGCCCATGAACCCATTGTAGCCAACAGGAGTTACAGCTTTTAGCTACGGTACAAAGCCTCTAACTGTAAATAAACAAATAGAAATAAGGAGACAAAGCATTGGAAAACTGATTGGGAAAGAGGTTATTCACAAATTCAGCTTGTTTCTATATTTACAGCAAACTTGGCATGCATTAGTTAGTGCTAGAATTTTCTTTCCTATGGAATTCTTGAATAGTGTCTCATGTACTGCAAAACCTTGGTCAGAAGTGGTAAGATTATTTCATCCCTTCATACTATTTTCTAACTAATGATGTTACAAATAAAGTACTTCTTTTAAATTAAATATACTCTTATACTTGTATGACTCATAAACATGCTGTCCACCCACACTCAGCCACTCACTTGTATGACCAATGACTGTGTACCCTGGCAAATAAAATAATCTCTCCCTACCTCGAAATGAGAATACCAAGAAATCTTCTGTGCTCTAAATGCTCTAAACAGTAAAATCACAATATTTGGGATATAGTTTTATCATGTGGTTGGTTTACCTTGCCAAATCTTTACTCAACCAACCTACAAAAGAAAATAAAGCAGGCAGTCACTCTAGTCTGTTCAGGCCAAGAGACAAGAGAGAAGAGAGAAGAGAGGACAGAGACAGTATTGAAGGAACTTGGAGCCACAGGAGTTGATTTTGCAGCTATCACTTTCAGAGGAAGTTTTTCCTTCAGAAGTGTTTCAATTAAGCTCTTGGAATGTGCACTGAAAGAGGACTATATATGCCCCAGCCTGTACTTTAACTACAGTGATATTTTAAAAGTTTAATTTTCAGTTCCTTGAGTTTTTGAACTTAGAAAATTAGGTGTCTAAAGCATGAGCAGGAACTAAGTCACTGAGTCACTCAGCCTTTCTGAAATCTTAATTGCAGGATTTGCTGTCACAGCAAAGATCTATGCCAGAGACTCATTTCCTCCCTAAGTTCCCGTGGGCATGTGCAACTACCTGATTCTTGCTACAGTTGAGTTTAGCCTTGTTCTGCTGCCACCCCTTTTCTTGCCACCCAGTGCCAAGGGGCTGATGAATGTTAAGTCAGTGGCATGCTCCTGGGATAAGATGAAGAGTGAATGAGTTTGTGTGAGGTAAGCCCAGGGCCAGGGACCAGGGAAAGGTAAGAAAGTTGCATTGGATGAAGAAACAGGGTGTCAAGAATGGTAAGATGTGACTGTGAACACCTTCACTGAGGAAAAGGTCTGGAAAAACCCCAAGCCATGGGGCAGAATGTGTGTTGTTTTAATACAGAGAGACAGACAGTGGGAAGGAGGAAAGCCAGGCTGATCTCCAATCAAAGCAGTCTAGACTCCTGCCATGAGCAGTGGCCAGCACGAGCTGCTCCATATGAAGAAGCAAGGAGCTCCACAGAGCTTAGGCCAAATGTCTGCATTTTCCCAATGCAGTCTCTACCAAGTGACAGAGTTCTGGTGATTTCCACTGGAGCCAGGTGCCTTCATGTCTATGAGGATCCATATCATCACGCTCTTTCCAATACCTAGCACTACACACAGAAGGTACCCCCAAGGTGACTTTCTGGACAAGGAAAGTAGCCTATCTGTATCCTTCCATGGACTGCAGTCAGAGATTTCCACTAAAAGGCCAAGAAGACACATAAAGCACCAACATGTACAGCAGGTCATGCAGAGCACTGATGGAGACAGAATATTCACACACGAGCTCGAGGGCTTCTGATGTCTTTTTTGAAAGGTACCCAGGAACCAACCTGGATCCTGGATTCACCTTGAATTTCTCTGTACATTTCCTTTTGCAAAGTCTGTCAGTAGCACTAATGCGGATATTTGTTTAGCATGCCTGAAAACATTAATTATTAATAACAAATGAAATAAAGTAGACCTGGAAAAGGTAAAGAGAGCTCAACAAGGATGATAAAAGACCTAGAGAAGCTTCTGTGAAAGGAATGACTAGATATGCTATCTCTTCATCCTGGGAAAGAAGGGAATGGGATAAATGTTTACAAAAATGCACGCAAGTGTGCAGGAAGAAGATAAGCAGAGAAGAGAAAACAAATGATCCTCTCTCCACAAAGAGCTACAGTGCATCAAACAGAACTCGCTGGTAATGGGCTCCCTGCAAATAAATACAGTGGTGATTCTTCCCATCGTATGGAATTACACTGTGCAGCAGGTGGTGCATGATGGAATTTTACACAGGTTCAAAAGCAAACTGCTGAATTTTTCTTTCATTGTTTTCCCCATGGTTTCTCAATCTGAGACCCTTTTTGGGGAAAGTTAAGTTTTTACCACATAAATAATAAGTAGCTTTAATGTGGATTAGAGGCTTTGTTTCCTATTTTAATATTGACTTAAACGCCATTAAGTGCAATGAAATGTCACATCCTCTCTTTGAGCATCACCATGTTTAATAACTTCTAATGAAAATACACTGTATGACATAGACTATTGCTCTGCAAATGAAAAACACCTATTGATCAGGCAGGCTGATAGCAAATGAACAGTTTTGTTGGTCTGATAAATTTCTAACTGAAACACAACATTAATCCCAGACATGCTCTTCCATATCCCTCTGCTGATGCAGCAAAAGAGGCTCTGCAGACCATGTCTTGCTACTTGCATGGAGCTGGTTCACTAAATGAAGAAAGGGGGTGCCCATTTTCAACGCATTCTGTGGAATCAACTTGATCACTTCATGTTAAAAATCTAGAGGCAGAGAGGTGACTACAGTGACACAGAGGTAATTACCAGGTGGGAGACATCACCAGGAAGATCAGATGAGAAAAGTTTTCTGCGGTAAGGGTGCTGCTGAAGAGGAACAGCACATGAGCAAAAAAGAAGACAAATGACCCTTCTAGAAGGACCTGGTTATGTATGCAGAGCCACTACTTGTAAGAGGTCTGATGAGACAGTGTGTGTAAATGTTTTATAGATGAGAGGCTCAACGCTCCAACAGTGTAAGCGAAGTCTTGTATAGTTTTCTTTTTCATGCAGGGCAAGTCGGAAACACATGTCCCACCAATGACCTTGACTCTGACCCAGAGGGGCTGTCTCTGGTTGAAAAGATGATTCAGATTCATTCACTCTGCTAGAAGGGCTGAATGAATAGGCAGTATTCAGCCTGCAGAACACTTATCACTTGGGATTCCTTCAAAATTTAGGTCTGACATGACTGGGTCAGTAACCACACGCTTTTGTTCCTGGTTCCTTGAACAGAAATGTCTCCTTGCATTCTTCAGTGGTTCCCACAAATCAGGTTGATTTTTATGGCTTGCTAATTATTAACGCTAGACTTCTGCAGGGCTTCACGATGAAAACTAGTGTGCTTCTGAAAGCTCAGGGCACAAAACTAACAGAATAAATCACTGTCTATCAGGCAGCAACAAAATCCAGCACTGGCAGCCACTTGAATATACACATCAGGGTAGCACATAACTTTATTTGTTTAGGTATAGAAAGTTTTGTTCTGCTTTTTTGATAGAGCATACTAAAAATTGCCAATAATGCAAAAGGAGCAAAACAAGTAACTCTCACAAATCAGACTTTGTCTAGAGTCTATCATCTATGACACATATAGAGCTATCTGAAATGCCATTAAGGTTGCACAGTTACACCTCAGGAGTTGAGCTGTGAAAGAAAAGAGGGATAACTGCGTAATCCTAACTGGGTTTCCTTCTGCATATATAGGCTACTGCCTAGTTCAAGAAACATATTTTATTCTTCCCACTCCCTCTGCCTAGATTATCCCAGCATCCACTGCACCAGCTGCCCAGCCATTGCCCCACAGGCTTCAGTCCCTCACCCAGGGCCTGTCCATGTTTGCCGTCCAGTCTGCAGCTTTCACCACTGCAGACTTTGCAAGTGTTATCCTTCCCACACCAATGCCCACTTCCAGGTCCTCTCCTGCAGGTTTAATCCCAAGCAGCAGTTTCTCATTCCTTTATTAACTTCCAGTTTTCCTTCCTGGACTTCTGTCCCATTCAGCCCCTCTCTCCAATCTGCCTCTATTTCACTGCTTTCCCATCCTCCCCGTTCCCCACACATCTTTTAGCAAAGCTGTCTCTTCTGCCCTTCACTCCCTGCTTCCTCAAGTTCTGGGCCATATTTTCTAACTTTGGTTTCCTCTGATTTTTAAAGCAGAATACCTTCTTCTCCTCTTCCAGAGACTATAAGCAAATGAGAGGGCAGTAATTCTTTATTTCCCACCCCCCACTCACAGTGGTATGACATGACATATATCAGGCTGGTCAGGCTCAGGGAGGTTGGAAGTCGCAGAGGCTTTAGCAAGTCTCTCCTGACAGCAAATGTTGAAAAGATGTGTTATCCCCTCCTCAACATCAAGGTCATTAAAGAACTTCACAGACAAGTTTTAACTTGAGTTAAAACTGCAAACCTGGATTCCTCAACGCAGCCTGGGAAGGCAGCTTTGCTCCAGGAAAGGGTAGCTTGGGCCAAAACACGTGCATAAGAGAGCAATACGAGCCTGATTGCCAGAGAGGAAAATTGCAACCTAAGCTACAAAAAGTTTGGCAAAGTGGTAATAGAAACAGGGTCTAATAATGGAAAGTAGCAAGCCACCTCAGCTGACAGCCTCACCTGTAACATCCTGATCAGAAAATGTGTGAGAGGATGTGCATGTTATGCTCAGAGACACGAGCAGATAGAATTGCCATATCCATACAGATGGCAAGCCATGCACTGACTGTACTGCAGGCCAGAGTCTGATTGTCTGATTTGAAGCACAAGGTGTAAAGAGACCTGCAAAGACTTTTCTGAAGAGGCAGACAACCCTTCTTTGTATCCCCCGAAAGAAAGTACAGGTTCAGTCAGGGGAAAGCTAAGAACGCCCAACAGAGGCATCTCAAAGGCTTTGCTATATACTCTTCATCAGCAGAGTGCTGCCTGCCACTCAGATATGGGCTCCATTCCTGTCCAAACTCCTGGTGCTGTTGGAATGGCTTTGGGGAAGAGTCAACTTGAATTCTGGAAGGTCAGAGGGAATGTTTTTGGACTCTCTGGGACCCTCTTGCTGAGAGTAATGCAGTGTTCATGTCTCCTGTTGTGGATTCCACAATCTCTGGTCTTTTCCTCTGGCGCTGCCACTACGAAGTGTCTGAGCCACAGCTGCCCTCCCTAGGCAGGTCCTGGCCATCGAAAGGGGCACAATATGCCAAGGCTTCTCCCTCATCTCTCAGTAAGCCAGTGCTGAGCAATAGGCAGCAAGATACTTGTCCCAGATCCAGTCTCAAAGGCACAAAATGACCTGAATTTATACTCAGTCTGAGCCCTGAGACGAGGTTTGTCCTGCGAAGTGCCCAAGCTGTAGCACAAAAAGTCCTACTGAGGTTCCTAACAGCCTGTGCAACAGACCCCGTGCGGAACAGCAGGACACCTTGTTCTAAAGTCCAGAGACCCCCTCACATCCAAATATTATCAGAAGCAATAAACCACCATTGCTTTCTCTGCTTCTAGACTTGTACCATGTGAAACAGAAGAACCCCCCCACCATGAAACGTTGGATACCCCTCCTATGAGAATGCACCCATGAATAAAAAAGCAGTCAACTCAGTAAGACATAAACTAACTGCACCTATGCCAATGTGTCTCTCTTCAGTCTCACTCCTCTTAGCCCCTCTCTGGGCATACAAGATGTGCCTCAGCATACTGCCCCTGTCCAGCCCTACACCAATCTCTAAAACACCCCTAAGGCCATGAAAACGCAGATGAAGACACAACTTAAGGGACAGAGACTTCCTGATCAATTCAAGGATTGTCACAGTTCCCTCCCACCTCACCCATGATGTTTGCACTTTATTAGGCTGATGTGGCCTTTGGAGGCATTTTTCCAGGATAGAGTATCAAAGTATTTTCCAGCATCACTGGGTACCCTACATATGCACTGTCAAAGACCAAGAAATTATGAAAACCACTTTTTTTTTTTGACAGAATATGTACGTATTATAAAAAGAATGACTTTGCTGCTGTCCTTTTAGCTGCTCCCAGTTTGAAACACTTTACATGACTGGGGCTGCAGCACAAACTAGAGTAATGAAATCCTAAAAGCTCCTTTTCCTGAAGCACTGCTAGGATCAAACCCTACTGTGTGCATGCCAATTGGCAAAGATTTTCAGAGAGGATTTATTCTGGTGCTTTGTCAGTGTTCCTCTGGAAATATTTTTAAAAGTCAGGATATTTTTCTTGAAGCAAATTTTTGCAGTCCTCAAGACATTTCAATTTTCTTCAAATTTCTGATCAGTTTAGAGGGCTTTACTTGTGAAGTGCATATTGTTAACATTAGGCTAATAAAGACTACAATATCCACTTGATTATATTTGGCATAAGGCCTATGATCAGCGAAAAGAAATTACCATTTAAAAAATACAGTTGATGTTTCAGACATCAACCATTCAAATGATACACTGCTTTGAAGAATGCAGTGCACTTCACTTTGTTGTACCGCTTCCAAGGAGCATTGCTCATAACCACCTGCAGCTTCTGAAATGCAGGTGGTATTCTTCCTTTAGCCACAGCAAGGAACTACTAAGGCATGCTTTTAAATAGACGGTTTCTATCAATACTAAATGAACACGAAGGTGACAGGAAGTTACTGTATAATAAGTTCTCTCCATATAGTTAATATTTCATTTCTCTCTTTGTTCCCAAGCATGAAACCCAACAAGGCTCTATTTTTTTTGGCTCTTGACCTTTTACTGCTTTCTCTACTGATTTACCTGTTCAAAACCTCAGGAGGCTTTAATGTGAAAGAATTCCAAAGAGGCTTTAATGTGAAAGATTTCATAAATCTTCAACAGGAAGATTTATGAACACTGTCCAAAGCTCTCCTTATCACACCAGAACAATCTTCTGCAGCCAGAAGGGTACAGAAAGAACATTAGGGATGATCAGTGCAGCATTCAGAGTCTTCTTCTCAAACTCCCAGACTAGTTCTCAGTCAATGGTATAAAAAACAGTCAGGGAAAATACTCTAAAGACATGGTACAAGAACACTTCTCACTCCACTTCTTCTTAAAATCTAGATGAAAAAATTCATTGCAATTTAACTCCCAACATTTATTTTTCCATTTCAGCAACTGCCGAACAAGACACACGATCATAAGAACAGGAGCAGACGCAAAGCCCAGTGCTGTAGCCATGGTATAGAATATACATTAAGGCCCCTGGACACCCCCATCTCTGCAAATCATTGTGAAGTGTTAATGCAAAGCCAAATTAGGTACGAAAGGGGAGAACTGGACTTTCATACAATAAAATGAATAGCCAGTCCCTTGGCGGGAAGAAGTCTAAGCACTCAACATGTTCTTGAGCGGGAGGAAGAGCGAAGCAGTCCAGCCTTGCTGCAAAACAGATCAATACCTGTGCAGAAAGTCAGGGAGATAAGGAGAGCTTTTTTCTTCATAGCCAAGATGCCTCCATAAGTGCAGCATTCTGTCTTACTGGCAATCCTGGTGTTTCTGAAAATCCTACTTTCAACACCTTTCTGAAGGTATGGGCTTGGTCCTACTGACAGAGCCAGGCACGTCTATGCTGGGAAATCACCAACATGCATCAACAATCCCTGACATATTGCTCCTGAGAAAATGCTGCAATTCTTCTGCAAGTAAGCTAGGCAAGGATATTCGGGGTGTTACACTGTTAAATCCTTCAATCCTTCACTGTTCACGTCCTGTAAGCAGGCTGTAATAACAACAACAAAAAATAAAAAACCACCCTGAAGACAACCAAAACCAAACCAAACAAAAAATGTCAAACAAAAAAACCAACAACAATCAAAAAAAAAAAGAAAACAACAACAACAAAACCCCAAACCAAACCAAACCAAACCCAAAAAAATGGAACTTCACGTATTTAAGAGCTGGAAATACCCAGTACATTTTCACATTGTAAATCAAGTTTTTTTCCTCAGCAGCTAAGAGTGAGCTGTATCTTAAATTTTCTAACACCCCCACAGGATTATTGACCTGCATTACCTTGGTCACTGACTATCTGCAGCACTGCAAATACATGGCACTATAAAATTACTGGGTGCAATAAAACAACAAACACAACTGAACACATTTACATCACATGTGGCAAAGCACTAGACACAACCAACTGACTTCCATGAGTTAGTATGTTTAAGCCATGTAGCGTTTTCAAGATCAATTCATTAACAGTAGGTGAGGCATTCAAATCAGATCCTTCATGATTTCATTTTAATCCCTTCTTGCTGCTTCTCTCTGCATCTTTTCCTACATGCAGAAATACATGATAACTCCATACAGAATTCCACAGTTTCTCAAAGATTTTCATGTGTGCTTTGACAGGGGCTCATGTTTGCAACAGTGAATCAAAACATCAGTCAATAAAACTGCCTCCCTCAGGAATTACAAATATGGCATAACTGTGATGCCAGAATACGCCTGAAAGAATGAAATAGCAACGCAAGGAGAAAATGACACATTACTTTAATTGCATCCTCTTTACAGAGAGAACAACAATGGAACCTGGTAAGAAGATGATGAATGTTTTCTGCATTTAGCAACATCTGCTTCCATTTTACTTCCCTTGTCATCTCTGCACCAGAAACCCTGAAATAACCAGCACCACTGCAGTTGTAAAGACTTCAACACCCACATAAAGAAAAAAGCCTAATTTTGTAGGCTTTGGTGCTTTTAAATTATGTTTGTTACCATGAGAACTCGATTAAAAGGCCACCCACAAGCTTGCAGAAAGGGGGTAAAAACAACAAAACAAATCAAAATAAAATCTACTTTTAATCAGTGGTAGTACACTTGCTGCATTGCAGCATTCTCACAAGCTCCTCAGCCTTCTGCAGCAAGAGGCAGCAGAGATACCTAGAGAGATATATTTTGCTGAATACCTTATTCTGGAAAAAATTCTGCTGACAGTTTGGTTGTTGTCCAGTACTTTTATACAATATTCCATTCAAGGAAGATAAAGCACATGATACAGAGTTTGATTTGAAAACCAGACAATTACATGTATGTTAAATGTGAGGGCAACTTGCACAGCCACCCAAGACAAAAAGGTTTTTGGTTGATATCTGAGATAAATCAAAGCTATGAAAACCTCTGCCTTCCCCTTCATCCTACCAATTTGTTAGCTTTATAAATGTATGCTGATTTTTATGTATACATACTTCTAGAAACTCAAGTGATAGCACTGTATCTTCTAGGCTTCTTGTTTGGTTTTCTTTCTTTTTAATTTACAGCCTTATGTTTGGATTAATGGACATGGACGCTGCATTCCTGCAGTCTGACTAGGAGCCAGCGTTTGCACCCCAAGCCTTCAGCCACGTCAAATTAGGTAATTAGACTGTGGCCGAAACAAAAGCCAGTAATAAACCATGCCAAGCAGCTTGGTCAGCAGTGTATGTGTTAAATGCTACAACTGATGCAGACTGTAGGAACGGCCTGCAGGCAGTGGTGAGCAAGAAAGACGGAAGAGTTTCACATCTCTGATCAGAACAACTAACTAGGCACTTACTCAAAAGGAGTCATGTCACAGAGCTCTGTCTTAAAAGACATATCTACTCCTCCACAGGAGGGAAACGACTGCTACTGTAATTAAGAGACCAGCCAGACTGTATCTCATTGAAGGTGAGTACAGAATTAATTTCCCCGTGAAAGATCAATCAACCCTCTCCACAACACTGTCCATATTGAAGCATTAGGCATCCTTTAGGCTTCAAAAGCAGCAGCTCCATGAGGAAAAATCTATTAGCCAGAGAGAGATGGCATGAACATGAACTATGCCAGAAACCCTGGATACCACCTTCTCAAAAGGAAAATGTAAACTGAGTTGAAACAAAGGGGATAAAATAGACCTTTGATATAGGTTCAGTGGAGCAGGCAGGTCTCCCAGTCCTTCACTTGCATCTTTACACAACATTAATAGTTGGTCTCTCCATTTTGAATGTTATGTGTAATGTGTGCACTTGCAGCTGTACTTTCACCTGTCGTGAGTTAAGCATTGCAGAAGATAAAGGCTTCCACCAGAGGAGGGAACAAACCCATGCACCAGCAGCAGGGGATACTCTAAAAGACAGAGATGTCCTATCTGAATCGCACAGGCTGCATGGGGAGATCGTACCACCTAGGCTGAGGGAGGCACAAACATCTTCCAGTGACACCAGAAGGCTCTCAGCCATGCAATACAAGTGTATTTGCTTGAACTTAGAACATCAGATGTGGAGAGTGTCACAACCCCCATCAGGCAAGATCCTAAAGGAGTTTTTTTAGATCACTGTCAGTCTTATTTTGGGGAAGAATTCTAAGGAGCATCTATCACGGGTAATTTCACTGAGGTCAAGAGAATTACCTTGACTTACCCCACCTCCAAATCTGTACCCACTGACTGCCTGGAGCTTCCATGTCAACCCCTTCCTGCTCCTGCACAAGTACAGAACTGACTCCCACCAACTTCCACGGGTTGCACACCACACAGGCAAAACACGAGCAAAGCTTGGCTCTATATACTCGGAAGACCATGAGCATATCATACCAGAGAGTGAGACGTGGTGCAAAGATATATGAGAAGAGGGCTGAGCTGGTACATGCAGAACAATCAGAATGACATTATCCATGGCTGAGCTCTATGTAACCCGCTTTCATGACGATGACCCACAACACAGTGTCTGTGCCAGTTTAGACCAACAGGACCAGCTCAGACAGCCCCTTGGCTCAATAGAAGAAATTTCTATTGTTTTTTCTCCTTTCCTTCCCTGATTCTTTCTGCTAATTACAGTGACTCTGGGATTATGTCCCAATAGAGTTGCATTATTCATAAGAATAATGCTTATGACCATCCAAACCTCCCACTGACAAAAAAACACTGTTTAAGAAAAAGCTTGACTTATCCTTCATAGGCATGGATTTACCAGGAGATTAGTAACATTAGAAACTTTAAATAAAGAGATTTCCCTCTTATTATCTATAGACTGCTAAGACCATGATTGTCTCACCTCTTCTATGGATTATTGTTAATTTATTGTTTTCTGGTAATTTGTCTTCTTCCATTAGGCATTACCTGCATAGAATTTGCTAAAGCTGACCAAGGGATGAAGAATTTCACGCACCAAAATTGCCTTCAAGATTATTTCACTCAAAAAGAGGTTTTCTTCCTCCTACAACTGTGGTGTAATACACATATTGCTACAATCACAAAGATCTTTAAAAAGGCAGAGTAGTTTTATAGTTAAGGCACTGAGATCCAAGATTTGAATTAGTCCAGGCCTTTGCTGCTCACCTGGCACTATTACCTTGAACTTATCAATAAACAAGCCCATATCTCAGTTCTCCCAGCTGTAAAACATGTATTAAAATATTCACACAGTGTGTAACTTGTCTATTTATGCTGCAAATCCTTCAGGGCAAGGGCTGTCTCTTCCACATGTGCAAGGATGCTTTGGCTCCCAACCAAAGCCTTTGGATCCAGGTTTCAGAAAGTTTTCTCAAGGAAGGACATTTATCAGACACAGCATCTGCCTGAAGGCAGCACAACAAACATGAAGCCACAAAAAGGAGACTCAAAAGGAAGGACTGCAACACTGGCCACTGACACCAGAGCCTGAGCGTCCTCCAGAGCATACGAGGGAAACAGAGGGATCTGAGGCACCGTGTGCCTGCTTGACAGCTCTGGAGACAGAGGGTGCCCTGAGCTCTAGCTGTCAAACAGCTAAAGTCCCTGGGTGCCTCAAAGCTCAGCTCAGGCCTCCAGTGCTGCTGAAAGGGACCTTGATCTCTTAAAACTCTCAATCATCAGCCAGGACTGATAAAATAGCCACAGTTTAAAATTTGGATGTGAAGTCTCTGATGAAGGTTGCAGCCCACAAACTACATTAAGGAGTCCCTGCTGTTGGTATTATCAAAAAAACAAACAAAAATGCAGATTCTTATTTCAACTCCATGGGGCTGCTGACCTGAACAACTGGGTTGTCTCTAAATTACTTCTTTCACATATACTCTACAGCACTTCCCGCATCTTTCCTCCAGGAATCTATATAAAGCTTGCTGCATTTCTTCTTCTGATGGATGCTCATTTCTAAAAATACTTGTACAAAGAACTATCTTTGGTAGGAATTAAAAATGTGACACAATATAGTGCCAGGATTCATTTAAGAAAACATAAATCACAAGGAATGCATCAAGTCCCTGATACCAATCTGCCTCCATATATACATAACAGGTCCTTCACATTTCTCCCTGACATTAAACCAGTATTGTAAACTTCCTGCTTGATTCTGCTGGTCACCTTAGCTGAAGATATGTGAGCAACCCACAAATTCCCTAGTTCTCTTACACTACCTGTGCTCCTCTTTCCTGTCTCTGCCTGTCTGCTGTGTCTATCCACACTCATAATTGTCAATCACACTGGCCAATTTCTATCATGTTTGACTGAAGATTCTAAGCTCCTACCTACCACCTTAGGAAATCCACAGATGGATAAAAGAGAGAGAGGGGAAATGCCTCTACGAAGGAAAAATACAAGGAGAAGAGCTCAGAATGTATTTCTCTTGTCTGGCAGTGTCCTGATGGTCTGCTCAGTAGATGTGGAGCTCACACACAGCCACGGCATATACTCTTTCTGGCTGAATTAACTGTCTAAACACAAACAGGTTAAGGATGAAACACGTGCTGGTTAAGCTACAGAGAGAGAGAAGTCACTGCAGAGTGGATATAGAAAGCTGCTGAGAAAAGGTCCAAGGAGTAAATGGAGATAATTCAGTGAAGAACGAGGAAAAACAACACAGGTATGGAAAAGTGGGCATGAAAGGAATAATCAAATGCTGAGAATCTGAAAGATCACAGTAGAGTGTGTGAATCTTCCACAGGGAACCAAGAAGATGAGAAAACTAGCTGTACATGGTACCACAGGAAGGGAATACAGGGGCTGGAGAACTGGGGTAGAGATTCTATGTAGAGTAGTGATAAACATCACAAGCTCTAAGTAGAGAGCCAAAACCGGATGCCACCTCACACTGACAAATAATACCCATTATTTTAATTTAAGAAATGGTTCAATTGGCAACACCATTTCCAGCACTGAGCTGAACTCAAAACAAGAGAAAGTCCTGACTTCAGGCATTTCAAAGTACAGATTTACTCTGGAAGGTCTAGATATATTTCAGACTGCAAAAGAAGGCACTTTCATGACTCTACCAAATCTTCCTCACTCAGTCCAGAAAGAAATAGGTTTTCTCATCTTTACTTGGTGGTTTTACTGATAGCTGGAAGCCAGTTATCTGAACATTCAGAAGCTAGGGGGGAAAAGGGCAGCAAGGTGATCCAATTCTGTTCTAAGGCCAACATTTACATTAGTTTTAAATGGAGCTGAACTATTTTGTCCATTTCTGTTACTTGCTACAGTGAACAATATGTAGAAATAGAGCTGCATTACTAACTAGAATTATGCTGTATTAGGGAAAAAAACATTCCCAATGAAAAACATACTAAAACAGCTGAGACAAACAAGAAGTGAAGCTGTATTTTACAACTCACTATACACTGGATTTTAAATTGAAACACCTCTCCCTCCCTCCCTCCAAGTAAAATAGGATTTGATCCCTTGTACGCTGTGTATCTTATGAGGTTGGTTTTCTATCTACAATTTCCCAGCAGGAACTATGGAGTCTCTAAGGTACTAATTACACTAGCAAATATGGTCTCACCAGTGTGTGCTTTCTGGCTGCTTATAGCTCCACGTCTCTGTGGAGATTTGACTCTAAGCTCCTTGGGGTCTGGACCAACTCTGCTGTTTAAGCACACAGCATCTAACACAACAGTGATCTAATCCAGACTTGGACACCTAGTCACTAATATTATGATAGCTACAGCAATGAATCATGTAGCATTAAGAAAAATCACAGCAAAAGCTGTCGTACACAGTATCTAGTTCCCAGGCATGCTACCATTAACCTTAGACTCTAAATCCTGCTGTGTCTAATTCTGTTTTCAGCACAGAGTGGATGCTCTTATGATTTTTAGCAGCCAAACTGATGCAAGAGTAACTGTATAAAAAAGCAAAACATTTTTTCTAGCCCCAAAGAAGTTACAACAGAAATAAGAATACCAGAGAGCTGTTATTAAGAGTACGCCGCAGGAAACCCATAGAGATGCAGGTATGGGCAACATTATGAATTAGTCATTGAGGCAGGACTCCTGACCAAAATGCCTTGCAATTTACCCCAGATTTCCCACACAGACATAGCAAAAGGCAGAACAACTGGCAATCTTACAGTAACATCCTGAAGTCTTCTGATATAAAATTCTGATGGAAAACAACAAAGAGACACGCCATGTGAGGATCTCACTTTTCACATCAAGACCTCACTTGAATATTAACTGCATGGTGTATTATACTCTGCTCCCTGAGTAATTATTCCAGCTGTTCAGAATGTCATGGCTAGAGACTGGACTTAATTATAACTTCCTGTTTCAGAAGAGACCAAAGTCTCAGAGGGATTAAAAATAAGAGAAAAAAAAAGACTCATCTTAAGGGTGACAACTACAGTACTTTTTGGTCATGATTATGAAAAGTTTTATTTATCAACTATGCCAGAAAAAAACATTAGGATTCAAACATCTGTTCTTTCTGTAAGTGTCATTCCTCAATACAAACGAATCTGTGCCTCTGAAACTTCTCTCATGGAGAATGCTCACAGCACTCCCATTATTCCCACTACCTCTTTCAAAAGCATGTTTACTATCACAACTGCTTAACTACACTTAAAGAAGGCTTAAGTCTGAGTCTCAGGTTCCCTAGCACTGAACTTACAAGTTGTATTGCTTAGGCACTTGTGACTTGCATTACAAAGCTATTTACAGGTATTAAGTGTGAATGGGATAATTTTCCTCCCAACAGCTTTGCAGGCAGCACTGAGTTCCAGCTCCCCCCTCAGTGAGAGACACAAGCACATCCCCGTGTGCTGCATCCTTGTCCTGACACCAGCCAAAACCAGATGCTCCACAGGAAAGTTCAGAAGAACATGGCAGGAGGACTAAGGTGTTTTTAGATAGCAGCAGGGTTTGCAGTGAAGATGAACAAGGGACATGTGGTCTGTCAGACCACTGGAGGAGACAGGCGATACAAGGCCTTTCTGAGCAGGCCCCCAGACTAGTCACACCTGACAGTGCAGACATCAGAATGACACAGAGCTGCCCTGAAGTTCCTGTGAAAGAAGGGCTGACATGTGCACCACTCAGCAAGGACTTTTGAAAACAAACTGTAATTTTTACAAGTGTGAGCAATTCCTTTTTCATTCAGCTGTAAGGCTATAATCCTTAGAAAGATGGTTAGTTTTCAAAAGGATGTTCACAGCAAAAATTCAACTGCCTTTAGAAGAGATGAGCTTCTATTCCATGGTGTTGAGTTTTCTTTCCCTCCACGTCATCCAGGGGACAAAACTCACATTTGTGAGAATTCAGCATTAGCACACTGAAGTGGTTCCTGAGCTACAGGAGGGATTATGTTGACTTGACTGCTGGAGATGCAGAAACAACTGCAGTAAGTGTTCACAAAACCAAAACGCAGCTCAGCAACTCACCTTCACTTGCTTAATTTTGAACCTCTATAAAGCCACTTAAGTACTGCACAGAAATGGAAAAGTTCTGTTTTGAGGTTGGCTGCTGATCCTGACAAAGGAATCCAGCATAAGCGCAACACACAGGACACTCCTGTTTCCCTTTTTCACCAATCTCGTCCTTGAAATTAAATTCTGTGGCTCATCACAACAGAGGGTAAAGGAAGGATGACATTTCCTTCTTCCTCTCCCCTCATGGTCTCTCTGGCCCACCTCTTGCATCCGAAGAGTTGGGAAGAGGCTTACTGAAAAGCTGCAGCAAGTCAGGTAACCCGTCTGTCAGTTTCTTCCTGAATTGCTTTGCTTCTTGGCTTTAAACAGGTTTCAAGCATCTACTAGTGACTCAGTCTGCTACACAGGAGTATTACTAACACCACCACCGTCATCATCATGATTTGATAGTGGCAGAGGACATTCTGTGTCCTTCCCACTGCTTAATGATAATGTCTGAATCCTTTCAGAATGTAGCAAATTCTACCTTTGATAGTTCACAAATATAAGTAACAGAATGTTCAAAACAGCTTGTGTTCAAAACAGGTGTTTGCAAATCAATGACGGTGCAGATAATGGCTATTAAGACAATCAGAAGAAAGGAGGGAAGAGAAGTTGATTACAAAATTGATGACGGCCCTCCTTTCAAAGGAGGAAAGAGGTAGATTGATGCTAAGTGATAAACACAAAGGAGGAAATCCCAAAGGCTAGTTTGGTACAAGAACCTTTTGTAAGTTTTACCTGGAAGCTAAAGGTTTCTTGCAAGTGAGACTGTAAGACAGCCTACTGGTTGGTAGGAGACTATTTTTAAGAGGAAGTCTGATGAAGGAGGAATGGATGTCACACTGACTGTGACAGTAAGTGTGCCAAGAGCCTCCTTCAGCCCCATGTCAGAACCACCCAGGTGGGGATGTCTCATTTGCAGCCCTCCCAATGCCAAGCAGGAGACACTCAAGCCAACTGCATGGGAAAAGAGAAGACAATGCCAATAATGCCATTAAGCTCCACCTTGCACTCTGCCCACTTGCCAACTTTCCCTAGTGCTACAACAATTGCTGCAAAAAAAAATAAAAACCAAAGTAAGCAAAATTAAATTTTTTACTCTTCAGAAATCAAGCCAACATTTCTTCCGCAGCTACTTCAAGAAACCCTTCTAGTGATTATCAATTCATATCCCTTTTCTAAAAACTGTTCTAATCATTCCTCACTGACATCTTTCTGTATAATGTTAACTTTCAATCACTGATGAGGGAAATTTCTAACCCTAAAATACAAGCTATGGTGTACTTATGCTCTGTACAAAATTCATCTAAGATGAGCCTGTACGCAAAGAGGTTCCACCCTAATCAAACAAACTATCAATACACAAATGTTCTCCCTGAGAACACTGCAGGCTCACCTTGACCTCCTGCTGCCCTCAAGGCTCTGTTCTGGATGGCTGCTGCCAAGCTCCATCCCCACCTACATGCCTCCCTTTTTGAGCATTAGTAGGTTCACAGTAGAAAAAGAAGTTCAAATAATGCTCATACTCCAAAGGTTACTCAAAATTACCTGTAATCTCAATGTGACAGAGCCTTTGAAGGGTGTTAAAAGTTCCCCTCTCCTGCTTACAAACAGCCCTAGATGAGCAAATGGTCTTGGCACCTTCATGTTTTGGGGTCCCTTCAGAGCGACAGCTCACACACAGAAAAGCTCGTGTCAGAAGGGGATGCTGAGTTTGCTCACAATGAACAGGGAATCACAGGGCCCAGTGACCAGCATGAAGAGTCATTGCAGCGGCCCCAAAAGCATCAGAAGCAAACCCACAGTATCAGAGAATGCTGCAACTCTGCCAAAGCTGAGTCCTCAGCTCCAAATGCTGCAAACAGGCTGTACTGACATCCCAGCTCAGAGGAACATGAGTTTTATCACCCATTCCTGAAGTCTTTTGTGCCACCTTCCTGGTTCTGTTACTCCTCCCCATCCAGCAGCCCAGCCTTGAGGGATGCTCTTACACAGGGGGTAAATACATCTCCTTTTCCTGAGTCCCCATCTTCTTTGTCACAACTTTCCGTGTCACACACCTGTGATACATTATTTCCACTGCTAATTCTCACCCAGAGACAAAGGACACAGGAGAGACAGCAATTCTCACAAACTCTTATACTTGTATTTTATCTCCTAATCACCTATGTAGCAACCCTGTGAAGAAAATGCTAGTTTTGATGTATGATTGTTTCTCTCTTTTCATTTCAGACTTGCCAACTTCTTAAACTGTCTGTGGCCTCTCAGCAGCATCAAGAAGCTATGGATACACTCTTAGATCCACTCCATGGATATACTCTTTATTTCAAGAGCAATAATTGAGGTCTGTGAGTTAAGGGTGGGATCTGCAGAGACAATTTAAGCTTTGTACAGCAGACAACTGAGAACTTACTTCATCGCTAGTGGAGTATCATCCATAGTGAAATGGCAACTGCAATAAAACTGCCTGTTACTTTAAGTCTTACAGCTAATTTAATCCTTCATTTAGTACTTGCACTGCTGCAAGGGTATTCTGAGGCCATGGGAAAATTCCTGAAGCATGCAGGATCACTGTTTATGGTGCCCTTCCTGTCTGGCAGAGGCTGGCAGGAGCCTGAAGGGTGCTGGACATGCTGGCTGCATCCAGGAGCAAATGGGAGCCTGATGGGAGCAAATTCCAGGGCTGTGGTAGCTCCTGCCCTTCCACAGTTTGATGCCCAGAAGGCAAATGGCTCCTTCTCAAACTGCTGGGCTGCCTGTGCTGTGCTTTCCAAGAGGAGGAGTAGCACTGAAATTCTTTGAAACAAGAAGAAGCACCTTAACCCTCAGGCACATCATATATTTCAGAGACAGGAGAGGCTGGCACATACACACTTTATGTGCCTCCACAGCCCATGTCAGGCCTGTGCTGCCATGGCTTGTAAGAGAGAGAAGTTCACATATGGAAAGTCAACTGCCTTGTACTTGTGTGTCTGCTTTTTACAGCCTACAAATGCAGAGAGCCAAATTTGATTTTCTATTTCGATTTCCTTCAAATTCATAAATCCAGCAGAGACTACACGCAGAAGCAAATTAGAGGCTGGTTGGGAAACTGATAGATTTACGGGCTTATAATACCTCAAGCCCAAAACCAGCCTTGTACCCAATACACACACATGCAAGTGCACATGTGCATGTCCACACAAATCCCATACCATACACTATTACCTTCTTTCATCCTGTAGTATCAACTTGCCTTCCTTTAAACCTGTGCTTGATCCTTCCATTTTTTCATCGTTAAGTATCCTGGCAGCCTCAGAAGCATGGCACTGACTACTCATGGAGAATATGGGAGATTGATTTTGCTCACTCTTCAAGTATGATCTCACAGAAGAAATGTGTCCTAAACTGCCACAATCCAGCACCTTCCTTTTTATTAGTGACAAGGCAGAGTAGGTATATTTACCACCTGAATAAAACTTTCATGCTCATGTATGTGTTCATGCTACTCTTCAAAGGATGCAGAGTCTGAACCTCCTCTAGTTTTTTGGGCTGAGAGCATACTCAGGGAAGGGGACCATCATATCCTGTTATGCCTTACATGAGCTTCTACAGACATCTCCTGCACAGGCATCTGTGCTCACTGAAACCCTCGTTTTGCTTGTGTTGCAAGGCCAGAGCAAACACACCACTTCTCCCCAAAATAATGGCAGCATTTCCCCCTGCCCTGCCCAAGTTAAGTTACACTAGCAGAAGCTTAGGCATTTTGCCACCCTGCTCACACTGCATTTCTTCCTTATGCTTCAGATGTAGTTTTTCAATTAAACTCTTCTCCCATTTGCTGGAGTTCAGTATTCTGTCTTTAGCATTTTAAACTCATGCTTGTGAGAATAGCAACTATGTTCACTTGAAAATCAAACTGAAATGAATACATGTGCATACAGAAATACTGACAAAACAAGTATCTGCTCATCCACATGACAGAGGCACCACAGGTTTTCTCTAACCCTTGTTTCTATTCTTCTGGGACAGGAGTCTCCTGAATGTTTTCTCTTTACAAAAAGGAGAAAAAGTGCATTTCTTTGATCCAACCCAATCATTTTTTATTCTGGAGATCTTGAAGCATTGTGCTTGTGATTACTCTGCCAAATCATTCTCATCTTTTCTGTGGTACAACTCAGTGCAGCAGTCGGACAGGACAAACCAGAGCAGAGTGCAGGAGCACTGTCACCTCTCTCAGATGCTCTGCCTTTGTATCATCACCATCTTAGGCCCTTTCCACCCAGGGCTGTAAGTAGGTTATTGCTCAGCTAAAAGCAAGACAGTTGCTTTGACAAGGGATACTGTGGCTCCCATCAGATCAGGAGGTTTTTTAAAAAACCCACTTAAATTACTCCTATTTTATAAAAACAGGAGTATTGCAAAAACAGGAAGTAGCCCCACAAAAATTAAGTGTTCCAGGCGCTACAGAAGTTTTCTCAAGCCTTCTCAGTTTGGGGAAGCAGTCTCCTTGTTAAACTATGCTAACGAGTTAAAAGGTCATACCTAGGTAGGCAGATGATAGGATGCTGCATCTGGTTGTTAAATAAGGGAAACCCTCTGTTCCTATAAAAAATAGAAAAATATGCTCACTATTTAGTCTCTATGGAGTGAATTTAGCAAAAACTCAACACTGTAAGGACTATAAAATGACCTTACATCTTATGTGTACACTTCTGTCCGAGCCTTTTTCTGTCAGCTTTATTTCCCAAGACTCATTAATTCAGATTCTCTGTTATGTCCAGCCTGCTTTGGGACCACCAAGGAGCTGTTTACTCCCTAGGCCAGCCCTAAAAAAAGCTGGCACTAGCTCCAAAAACGTGTCCGTCGGGGAAGGCAAATGGAGCACAGCACAATTCCAGCCAGACTCCCTCCACTGGGAGACCTGTCAGAGCTGCTATATGCAGAGACTCTACTGCATCTCAAGTAGGGCAATCTCAAGTAGGAAGAAGGAAAGTGGTTGCTAAGACACACAGAAAGTAATGGAAGAACAGCAAGAGTCCCTCACTGACCTCCCAATATGACACTTCAAAACAGCTGAAGATACCAAAGCAGGGAACTACTACAATTTCTTCTTTAAACTGTTGTCTTGGGGTGATTCTATCACAATACTGTATTCCTCATCACCTGCTTGATCTCTACTGTACTTTTAAACTGCAAAGGGAGAGAGAAGCCAAGGGAACTCTTCAAAGTGGCTCACTTGACCTTGCAGTTAGATGTTTACACACTTTCTTCTCCGGGCAGTGTTTCTGCCAATTGGAGAGGGAGAGGAAAGGGTTTTTTTCCTCTCTAGCTCTTCGGCTTTCAGCTGAGAAGGGACTGAGATCTGCCTCAACGGCTTCTCTTCCTTTTTGGACTGTTTTCAGCTTGCTTCTTCGTCCAAGGCCAGCTATCATCTCCAGAACGCTTGGCGGGACTCTCCAACAGGGTCGCTGGACCCTGCCCAGCACAGCCTGGCCTCAGGCCTCAGGCCTCAGGCCTCAGGACTGAGGGAGTAGCTAAGTTTTAAGGGACTATGTAAAATCCACCAGCCTCCTTCTAGGGACAAAGGGTGGTTTTCAATATCCTTTTCTGCCCCAAACCTGGGGGGGACTCTGTTAAATAAATAGGTTTTTTTCACTTTCATTTGAGAAATTTTTTTTTCTGAACCCGTGGCAGGGAGGAGCCGCCAGGGCCTCCTTGCCTGGCAGGCAGGAGAGAAAGAGAGAGAGAGTTACGCCCTTTTCGGGTTGTTTCCTCCTGGATTTGTGTCCAAACCGGCACAAGTGTTTTTCTTGTCTAAGTTGTAGCAGAGGGTCTTAATTTTAGCTGGGATAAGTAGCAAAGGTTACCACAGATGTTACTGCCTTTTTTGTGACCCTCTTTTTAATCAGAGAGAAATGCCCGGGCAGTGAATGTAGTTGGCTTGCTGAAATAGCCTGTGCATGCCCCACCATACATCCTCTCTTCTTTTTCTAAGTCTTTGACCAGAGCACACTGGGGAAAACATTGCTGGTGCAAGTGACAGATACCCAAGTGGCTCCAATCAGGGCAAAAGGGATCTCCATGCCACCTGTGCTTGAGTATCTCCAAGTATTATGGGGCCAGCTAGTACTATCACCTGTATTTAAGGCTGCAGCTTCTCATGGCCAAGACACTCGTAACTTTTCTGACTTTAGTTGTTCAGAAATTAATTCCCTGTATAGGGTATCTGATCCAAGTTAATGCTTTTGTTTGAGAGTTCACTGTTTTAAAGCTTCAGCAAGAACAGGGCAGGCATTCCCAGGAACTAGAGTAGTAAGAAACACATAACTAAACCAAATTAAAAAGAAGGATAGTATTAATGTAATAACGAAAAGTAAGATGTAAGTATGAAATCAAAGAGAATCATAATGCATACTCACAAAGGCGACTAACTTTAAGCTAGATAGCAGTTCAGGCTTTTTTTTATTTCCTAGACTGTCATCCTTTGTCACTGAATTAGTCACCTTGTACCTTGTACCACGTCACTGGCATGGGGTTGTGATACAGCTTTCCACCAGTTTGCCCAGTTAACACCCAACAAGAACAGAACGATTTTGCTGCCCTGAAGGAGGAAGGTTTCAGATGGTTCTGACAACAAATAAATGAAAAATTTTAAATTGAATAAATTCCACCTTACTGCAGAGGCTGGCAGAGTTTACCATTAACTTACAAGCAATAATGAGTTACAGTAAATGAGCTATGTGGAAATGATGCTCCAGCCAGCATCAGCTCTACCAACCCACAGGACAAAGATGAATGTTAAAACAAGCTAATTTAATTTTCTCTGGCTCAGCAGAAAGATCAATGTTCTTGACAGCCGAAGGTTCAGCATGCAGCATCCCAATAGCCCTCTGATGTGTCACCACTGCAACATAAGGCCGCATAGTCAGAACCAGAGGAGGTGGAACACCCCTCTTGGGAGGGGCAAGCACAGGAGACAGAGACATTCAACAGGTACATTAACAGAAGAATGGAGACACCTGCTACTTGTATGTCAGATGGCCAAATGGCATTTTTACCAAAAACAAACTCGGCTTTGCACTTTCATTATCTATTCTACCACCATTAAACATGTGTCCCAGTAGTCTGAACTGAAACCTCAATCAACTCTCTGCTAAAGGTCCACTGCAATAAATGTGATTTTAGCCGGAATACCAAAAATACCAGACAATCAAAATACAGATGCCAGAAGTGGGCAGCATTTTTGCTGCCCCACGAATTTGCTGGAGACATGCTGTTATCAGCATTTCCACCTCTTGCTGACAGGGAGGAAAATGAGATGATTCAAATATTATTCTGCTAGAGAACAGAGGAGACATGCACCCACACAGAGATGCCCACAGCTCCATGTTCAGGGCAGTTAAACAAAAAGCAAGAAGCTAACATTTAAGTGCCCAGTCAGAATGTGGCACCACAAATATAAATGGGGTTTTCCACTTCCTAGAAGCATCTTCTAATAATCAAAATGCAGAATGTATTAGGAAGGGTTTCTTTTTCTTTGTATTTCTCCCAAGCCCTCTTGCTTGAGACAGAAATCCAGAAGAACCTGTCTCAATAAGGAATTACTTGAAATTGGCAGTGTCTTTAGAAAAGCTTTGTGCTCTGATGAAGGGATGTACTGGCTTGTTGATGCCCCAGAGTCAGGATGGCAGCAGATGGCACTTTGGCTGCTCCAAGCGACACCTTCCACAAGGGACAGGGCACAAAACAGATGAGATGGTTTTTTCACTCCTAATGGGAAGCTATGACTAATATCTTCAATCTTGGATATGGAAACCTATGTCAGGACACACAAGCTCATTACAATTAAGAAAACTTCAAGTTTTGTCCACAAATACAGCTGGGTAAGTGCATTCAGCACATTTTCTTTCACAGAAGTACATCAGACAGATTCTCTGTTGATGCAGACAAACAAAGCGCTGGACAGCTCCAGGCTGGATGCACTGTGACCTAGCATCAAACAGTCAAGGAAACCTGTTCATTCTGGTTCTGCCATTTGTCTGTGGATCAAGCATACGACTTCCTCTGCTATCCATTAGGGATTGCCTTTCCTTCTTTTTGGTAAACACTTTGACTTCTACCTACAACAACTGATACAAAAAACCCAGTGTGCATATACATACACATGCACAACAGACAACTGAGGTTCTATTTTACGCACAAGGTATTTGTAACTATCTTCATTAATGTGCACTTACTCCTACTTCTCCTCTTACAGAACTCTAAAAATCAACAGGATTGATAAATTTATACATTGTACTAAATTTTAAAAAATATATCTGTCTTTTTCAGGAGCTGCTTTCCTCTCTCATTTGAGGGTTTGTGTGTGTTCAAACATTTCTCTATATCCTACCCAACAACACACCTGTTCTGCAGAATCATCTGTAATGAAAATTGTAAGGACTAAGTGCATTCTTTTCCTAAGCTCTTCCACTTGTTCTCCTGAGAAAGGAGCTGTGCTGTTATCCTGACAAGGTCAGCCCATCCACCTCAGGCCCTGACTCTGCCCTGACTCTATTAGGCTTACCAAGCTGCCTGCAGAAATGCACATTTAAGGTTACAAACTCTTCAGTCTGGGAGCTTGCCTTTTGCTATATATACCTCAAGAGCAACATACACACTATGATAAAAGCATAAATTGCCACAAATTACTTTTCAGCATTTAGTGCTTTGCCCAACAATGCTGCAAATGGATCCAATCCATTAGCACCAAACCTTTCCCCACAAAGCTTCTTCCTTTTACACTACACTCTACTCCTCCTTCCTACTTTCCACGTGCCCCATGCTTTCCCCTTGGCAGCAGAGGGTTAAAATAACAGACATTTTTCAAAGGGATGCAAAAAACCATATTCTGCTTATCTGCAGGGCAGAATTCACTACACATTTATTATTATTCAGTTTCCAAAGTGCTAGGGAATGAAGGTCAAATATATCTGAACTTCAGCTAGGGTTGATGCAGAGAGCAAATATCTTGAAACCACTGCAGCTAAAGGAGGCACACCAGAGGCCAGGTTGTGGTGCTGTAAATTACTGACCATCAGCAGAAGTCAGCAGCTTACCGTGGCTGTAGATGTGGCCCTGAAATTCAAAAGGACTGCAGCAGATATTGCCTCAACTTGAGAATCAAGACTCCAGAGCCACACTGACTGAGAAAAAACCTGTACCGAGATTTTCACCACCAGTCTGAGCTGGCTTTAGGCAGCACATAACTCAGTACTTCTCTCACTCCTGGAATGTCTGCCTCTGAAAGCCAGCTTAGCAGTAAAGACGTGCTTCCTTTTGATCAAGCTGATTTAGAAAAGGTTTTAATGATGCAAAAATAAGCGATGCTGATTGTACCATCACAAATTTATTTATTCCAAAAACTATTACACTGCGTCTGCATTAAAGTGACTAGATTACTCCCAACACTTCTTAATTCCCATTACTTGTCTGGGTGACTCGTTTTCACTAAAACATCCACACCAAATCTTCCAATAGGTTAAAAGAAATTTTTAAAACCCTGCAAATTGAGAAAGGTCTATTCATGGGGAAAAGCACCTTGGGGTTGCTACTGCCCATCTGAGCGGCTCACAGTCATGAAGGTAAAGGAGACAAAGTCTGGCTTGGTTATGACTGTGAGGAGGAGATGTGGAAGATGAAAAGCTGTCTCAGCATCCAAGAATCTTGGCTAAGTGGGGCCTGAAATATACAGCAGACAGGACACACTGTTCAATCATTTAAGGAAATCAAGGTTAGCAGTGTCAGCACATTTGGCCTGAGAGGAAACAGTTTCCTGATCCTCTTGTCACAGAAGTAACTTGCCTACATTAGTGGCTGCCACTAAGTAAGGATTAAAGAACGGAAACAGAAAAGGACATGCAAAGCAAAGGATAAAATGAGCATGTCAGTATTTTCACAGCTTGTACTCAGCAGCCCAGCTAGGACTCCAAGGGGATTTGTTTCAGGAATCTCAGAGACAGAGACAACTGCTACATTTGATGGAAATATATGGTGTCTGGGTTTTAAAAATGGTCTTTCTAATAGCTTATCTAATTTTGTAACTAGCAAGGAAGGAAATTGTTCTGGTGACAATTACCACTGAGGCATTTAGATGTGTTTACTGGCACAGACCTGTCATTAACACTTCACTTCTCTTAACCACAACTTACTTCCCTTGTAGTTACTCATTGAAGATAGGTCTGGGGACTGTTTTCCTGGTCTTGTCAAGTTGAATTTTAATACATACTGTTTGAAAGATGTACCACCTGCTATTTTATATCTATAATTTATTGTATAATGAGTTCCTACAAATTCTTATGATAGCTTAAGAGACTTTCAAGATGGATTGCTGGCCTACTTTCTTTCTCAATTTGTCAGCAAAGCAGAGAGAGTCACTGAGTTCCTCTTGTCACCTACTTCAGCCACAGCTCAGGCCGTCTCCCTCCACTGAAGGATCTTACCTCCAAAAGAAAGGCTGTCATAAGACTCTCACTGCAAATGAATATGCTGGCATAGCAACGTACTACAGTCTTTGCGTTTGCTTTAGGAGACCCCAGCTATTTCAGACACCCATGAAATGGTTGTAAGGGCACAAGCTATATCTTCACATGCTGGAGAGGAAAACCTCACTAGAGATTCTGGACAGGGACTGTCTAATAGTAGTTTAGTGAAACAGAAACCACCAACCCTACAAGTTGTTATCCAAAAGAAAATACTTATTTAAGATCTAGGACTGAGAAATCTTCCACCTATTAGGGCACGCCACCCTCACCTCAATATCACACACATAGAAGATATGTTTGACATGTTTCCATACTTTGGTCCAGCACCACAAACAAGGGCTCCCATTGGAAGCTGGAGACTTTTCCATTCGGGACATTACTTTACATTCCCCCTACCTCTCAGAGGCAAGACAATGAAAAACACTACTAAGAAGTTTTAGGAAGTTACTTCTCAAAATAAATAAAATAAATAAAAATAAAATGTCTTTTTTTTTTTTCCCCAGTGAACGGCATAAAAAGAATAACCTACTTCAGAATACAGGTATTGTACTATATACATCTTATTAAACTCTGCATTTTATCTGTCTTTGGTCTAATAGCACTTTCTAAAATAAGCCCTAGCCCTGAGTAAGCTCACGGATGCAAATCCAAGAGTGTGTGTTGATGCAAATCCAAGAGTGTGTGTTGAAATCAGGCTGTTCCTAGGCAGAGCTCTTGAACCAAATAAAGCCAGGATGTGCCAAGATTGCAAAGGGCTTTCACTCATGAGTGACAGACACAATCAACAGAGAAATCAGCCATTGCCTTTCATCTCCTTACAAAGGCCTTGACAGCCAAGCTGTTGCAAACCAACAAGTATAAGAGACTTTCCCTCAGTCATCATAGTAATGCAGAGGGAGGAAAAAGCGAGGGAGGAGAGGACGGAAGAAGAGGGCCTGAGGAGCTGGGATGAAGTGTCAGGACGAAGCGTCACAATGAGACTGACAGCAGGCCAGAGCCACCTCAGCTCTGCTAAGTATGGATTTAAGGATGCTGCACATCTGGACAAGTCTGGCATGAGCACACACCACAGACTGGCCTCAGGTCTATGCTGCCCCCCTCTAGGGACACACTTCAACTCAACAGCAGTGAGGGCATTTTCTCAGCTGCTGCTGTTGAGTCACGTCCTCCTGGAGCTCTAGGACACTCACCACAGAAGGAAAGCAGTATATGCTGCTCCGTGCTAAGCTCATTGCTGCTTTGGCTTCCAGGTCTTCTTGTCCAAAATTAAAGGTGCATTTCCCTTCCCTACAGCATCCAGGACTGTAACACAGCTATAGCCCATGCATGGGGTGGAGGTGACCAGACAAGGCAGATGAAACAACCACCTTCCAAAGGACAACACAGGAGCCTTTCACATTACTGATGGGTCAGGGGGCAAGTCTTATGCCAGTAAGGAATTAAGGACATATGAGCATATGAGACAGGATTAGAAAGCAAGAACTGCTGCACTGGTTTGGGTCCATCCTCTCGCTTGAGGATTCTTTTCTGACACACCAGTTCTGTTTATCCTGAAGATTCTCCTGTGATATACTAGGCAGATAGAGAATTTCCTCAGTACATCCTACAACCCAAGAGCCAGTTGGGTTGTAGGATATAATATATCTCTAATATACCAGTATATTAGAGATGTGATGGAAATACAAAATAAGACACAATAAAATATATCACTTTTTTTGGCTTGGGATGAGTTTATTTTTCTTATAGTCCATGTGATATTATACAATTTAAGGGTGTCAATAAAACTTCAGATGATTCTCTTGAAAAAGTTAAAATCCACTTTGACAGGATTGTAGACTGAGAGACTTTCTGTGAGGAACAAAGCAGGTCTCTCAGCTCCTGCATCTAATGATAAGGTTGAACATATGCTCCCAGCACAGCCATGACATAACAACGGTGTGTAGCTCTATAATCTTGTAGCAACCAAGTGCAGCCTTTTCCCAGTGTGCCAGTTAAAATGATGGCAAGAGAACAGCAACGGTTCAGGATGCACTGCTGCTCTGGGACTGCAGAGGGAAGCCATGTCAGCCTATGACTGGTCCATGGGTTTCTGTAATCAGCTGGCTCTGTGTTATCTCTAATTTCAAGTGCACTGAAGTTAACTTTGAGGACTCGAGAGCAAGCTGTGCAAGCTGTTCAGTACCCTGGAAACTGAGCTTAAGCTGCAGTTTTTTGCACTGATATGGATGTCTTCGAGATTAGAAGGCCCAAAGCACCATATTAAGTAAGGAAGGGACACAGAAGACATTTGCTAGAACACATCCTCGAAGGCACGGCTCCAATATTGTGGCTTATGTGCCACCAGAGACATCCAAGATAACACAAATGGCATAAAAACGTTGCCTGAAGACCTCCACCTAGGAGGAAACATGATAGAGGATGCAGTACCGGTTAGCCAGTGTTCTCCACCTTTTTAAAGAAATTTTTGCACCATACTTTGGATTTCTGCTTTTTCCTTCTCCCCAGTTTAGAGCATTCCAGCCAAGCAGTAGTGTTGCAGTACTGACCCTATCCCATGGCACATTCTGGAAGTTTTACTGGCACTGTTTTGGAAAGAACCACATCTCTTTGCTCAGGATCATACTGAGAAGTCCATTTCACACACATTCCCATAATACATGCACTTCCTATACACGATACAACTGCTGAGCAAAATCTCCCAGAGGCTTTAAACCCATTATTTCTTAAGTCACCTCTAAACCACTTATCTCCATTAGCAATCTGGAATGCACAAGTTACCTGACACAGGGTGAAGGGGAATTAAGTAAAGCAGAGTCTTTCAGTAGTTGAAAACAGGAAGCCTTTTGCTAGCTTTGCTGGGGATTTTCTGGACATCCCCTGCCGTCATTTCCTCCAGGCTTGCCTGAAGGTCTGCACCTTGAGAGTTCCTAGAAATGCCCACCACCACTCACAGCACATCCAAGCTATATCTGAAATACAGCATTACTTGATTTTCTGCTCGACCAAAGTCAATGCTCACAAAAGCATTGTCTATCCCAGTCTATCCCAGGCCAGGGATTGCTGAAGCAACTACACCTGTCATACAATTCCTCTGAGCATGCATCCTGCTTTGTGGAAAAACTAGCAACCTGCTGATGACTTATGCAAATAAGCAATGCTCTATGCCAGAAGCAATATGATACCAGGATCAGCCAAGAAGAGACATTTCCACTGTGAAAGGGGACTCGCCAGTAGTCACATTATCACCCCCAGAACACAGGATAGCTGCCACCAGCACATCCACGTCCAGCTTTGCCCCCTTCAGTATTTTCCCTTCATTCCACATGTCTTCTCTCTCGTCCTTGCTCAACTCTTATGAGCAGTAAACTCAAGTGATATTTGCCTATCATTAGGCATTTGGTAAGAAATACCAATTTCGTTTAAAGGTGATCAATGCTTACAGGACATGGGTCCCACAAGTGCCACAGTCATGTCAGCCACAGAGGTGTAACAGGAGGAAAATTGTCCAAAGAGACTACAGTACAATAGCTCCTTAAGAGCCTTAGTCCCTGGATTGTCTAAAAAAATCCTCAAGCTCTGACTTTTGTATCGAATAAAGAAATGAGGAAAATAGTGGCAAAGCCTCTTCTCCTCCTGTCCCAGTTTCATGAAAGCCCTTGTCTATTTCCAGTAGAGTACAGGTGGGTTCTGCTAATAAGTATTCAGGCACAGCTATGATACTATATGCAGATAATAGATTTGTAAATAGAATGTTTGGATTGGGCAGAGGGATGCCATAAAAGAGAATTTCAAGCTGGGGTAGAGGGTCCAAAACGGACTGTGGGTGCTCCCTGAGAGGCTGTAAAGGCTGGGCTCAAATCTTCTCTCTAAAACAGTTATGTAAACAATTTCTAGTCTCAAAGTTTACACCCTTATACTCAGTAAGTATGTCATCCTCCATTTATGTAATTCGTAAGGAGTCTGGAGCTCAGTTCAAAGCAGAAATCTTCAATCTCCTTTCTCCTGGGGCCCCACGAGCATGCATTGCCCAGCTCATCCTGCACAGGCTCTGCAGGATGCATTCCCACACAACCTCCTGCCAATGACCCACACCCTCAGCCAGGCTCAGTGCTCACCAGCACCAACATGCCATGTCTAGAACACATGGGAGCACAGGGCCAGCCTCATGGCTTGGAGCAGCCAACACACTTCTCAGCTGGGTTTGGGGCTCGTGGGCACTTAAAAGTGCATCCTGTCATTAATGCATTCTGCCAGGCTGCTCTTACGAAAAATCCTACTTTATTTTCAGGGCTCTTTCCACATAGGATGCAGGCAGCAGGGCTGGAAAAAAACAATGTGCCCATAAATACAGCTAAAGACACAAGTTTTCCTGTAACCATTTGACTATTAACTTTTTTTCCTCCTATCACATATTTTATTAATTACATTATTCTTTAGCTTCTAAAACAAAACATGGACTGGCCTTGTCCATGTGCTGGGTACATGGGTGGCTAATGGAGTGGTCCCCTCACACTATGGGCACCCTCTCAGCTCCAGCAGCAGCAGAATCCCAGGCTGATTCCATACCCCACACTGTGGGCCAACGACCCTTGCTGAAACATGAAGGATTTCACCTGGGCTCGGGGGTCAGGCAAAGCAGTCATGCTGCTTTTGAATCACAAGTTAGTGCTTCCTTACTGGGCTGCACTAAACCAGGAAGGAATCCCCTGGGTAGATCAGCACAGTACTGCACTGATCATCAATGCCCAGAGCTGGCAGAGATCACCTTGACAGGTCGTACACAGTGTCTGAAATGTTTTCTCTATCCAAGCCCAAGATATCAAAAACCCTGAGTATTTCAGACTAGGTCAAATGAAATGTTTCAGCGATGTTTTACTTGTTTTTTTCTTCAAGTTTTCCTTCAGAAAAGTGAGCTATTCCAAACTGAAGGAATTTTTTGCGCCATTTTCAAAATGTCTAAAAAAACGCATTTTAAAATCAGAAAAAGGGGAAGGAATTTCAGGAATAGGAACTTTTTGAAACTAATGCTTTCCCAAAAAAACAGTTTTCATTTCACAAATAGATTATTTTTTCTGTTTTAAAAAAGTGTCTAAGCGTAACAGACTCCATTAAGCTTAACTTTCTACTTCAGTATCAACTCCAAACCTAATTCTGGGAAGCAAGGCCTTTCTTACTTTTTCCAGAGACAAGACAGAATAAACTGACTAGCTTTCATGTGGGAGAAGAGTTTGCTGTGAGGACTCTCCTCAGTAATGTATATATTCGAAATACTGGTTTATTTGAAAATGATGACGTTCCTGAGAAACCAAATGTTCTATATTTAATAGCTTAAACTATAACTCATAAAAGCCCAATTCATCAGAATGTATGTTTTTAAGAAATAGGGCTAGCTGAGGTCAAGCTGGGGCCACAGTGCCCATAAAGAATACACACTCCTGGGTCCTTATTGAAATTTAGGGTTTTAGTAAAAATGGGAGTGTTTTCCTTTTGGAGCACTCATTTCAGATAGCTTAGTTTACTTTAATAAAATATGCCACATCTTTCACAAAATTTAAAATAACTAGAAGCTGCCAGAAGTGGAAAACCTCTATATTGTGGGTTCAGGTGAGACTGTTGTGCTTTTTTTTCCTCCACATACTTAAAAAATAACACAAACTCATAACTACCTTTGTTATAAGCCAGAAGCTGTGTGGAGGTTCCTGCAGCAGCTTGAGGGCCTAAATATCCTTGAGCTCCCACCTCCTCTTTCACAGTGACGTACTCAGATCAGCTGAGCCTGTGACAGCTGAGCCTAGAGCTACAGAGGAAGTGTCACACTTCACTGCTTCACCAGGCTCCAGTGGGCAATTCTGTGTGAAGTCTGAGCTTCTCGGTCACTGCGGGTAACACACATCAGACAAAGCTGGAATCACCACTGCTTGTTACTGCCCACCATCTCACCAGTAACCCTCACAGGGCACTCAGCTTTTAAATCTGCAAATCTAAAGGCAGCTTTTTCTAAATTACAAAGGCTTTGAGCATCAGGTGGCATTCAGTTAATGTGAAAGGTCTTGTTTCCAGCAGGAAGTTTGAGATAGGCCAATGAACACTGATCTGTTGACGTTTCACAGTTTCCAGGGTGAGGCTCTGCACCTCCCCACAGGCTTTGCCAGCAGCCATCCCAGGGCAGGTGGCTGTCTGTGCCATGGCCTGCCTCAGATCCTGTTTGATACTGACAATTCCCAACATAGGACTAATTAACAGCTGATAACATTGTGACATAAGACTAGTGCAAGATGGAGCAGTGAAATAAAAACTGGAAGAAGCTGAAAGGGTCCTGATGCGCTGTTAAATCCCCATTGTAATATCCTCTTTCCTATGAAAATCCTGGTGTCAGTGACTGGACAAAATCAGACAAACTCACCAGGAACACTAATAGCCAGTACTGCAGGAGGCACAGATTATATTGCTAGCCAAAATGCTCACAGTTCTGCCTCCTAATTTTCTATCACTCTTTCTCTGATAATTCCCTTCATTTATTAGCAGCTCTAAATTGTTTTCCACTACTACACTTTAATTTGTTTTTGATTAAGCAAGCAGGCAATGCTAAGGAGATGAGAAAACATGGGGTAGCACAACAGAAAACATTAAGATGCCTTATTTGCTCCCCCAAAAGAACCGTATGGTGCAACTGAAAACACTTAGCAAGTGGAAGTCAACAAGAAAAGCTGCACAAATACAGATTTCTAACTTCTTGAAACTAAATCCCTGTAAAGAAAATTACTATTCTCTCTTAGCACCATATACTTCTGATTGTAGCAAAATACATTAAAACAACAGTGTTTTATCCTAAGTGGACCAATCTTGGGAAATTACTTGCAGGGTGAAAAGCTGTACTTCACTTGCTGCAGACTACGCAAGTACCAGGCTGCATCAGTTACTCACAGTGCCATGCTTTCTCCAACAAAAGCCAACACTGATTGCAACACTTTCATGAAGACAGAACGAGTCAAAAATGGTGTTTTAACCTTAAGATTATGGACTTTACGCATCGCAGCGAAGCCATTAACACCTAACACCTGTTGGAACAATTTTTAAAAGAAGTATTCTATTCCCTAATTCCCATAGCAAGCTTGCCTCTGTTTTAGACCTAGCATGTAAAACTTGTGGGTCTTTCAAAGCAGAAGGCCATTACTTAGAAGCACATAAGAGCTTCCTTAAAACACTGTGCTCTGTTACAGAAATATGTTAATAAAGATTAAGGAAAATGCCTGAAATCAAAGATTACTGACCCATTTGAGCACAAGAGTTCCAGCCTTCTGTAACAAAGGATTTGGGATACTTTAGCACAATGATGAGTCACACATAGTGGGAAGACTTAAAGTAAACTCAGTTATATAGAGACCAGCATTTCTGCCCACTTGGAAGATACTTTTTTTTACATTCTAAATCCACTTTCAATTCACACATTTGACAATGGTTTCCAAGATCTAGAGACAACATTACAGAGCTGTTTAAAAACACTTGTGGACAGCAACGAAAAACACAATAAGGAGGATCTCAATTTCTGCACTGATGCACTTGCTAACAAAATTTATGCTTTCTGTTTTGAGGCTATTACAATTTATAACCCCACCCTATAGTTCAAAAATAATTTCCATAAATGTAAAGACATGATAGATCTCCTTAAAAGAAGAGGATGATCAAACTGCTTAACATGATGCCAGAAGTAAAGGTTTTACTTTCAACTCCAGAACTGTTGTGCTCTTTACATCACATGCAGGAGAATGTGACAACACTTGCAGTTCTCAGTCCAAAATTCAGGGACTGATGCTGGGTGAGCACCTGTCAGGCAATGAGCTCTGCTGAAGGCAAACTTCTGCACTAGAGAAACATAAGCAAGGTGTGTGATGCATCAAAACCTCCTCAGTCAAGAGGAATAGCAAACTTCCATGGCTGTTGTGCAAAGGCAGAAAGCTCCATATGCTCTCAGAGCTGAAGGAGGCAGCTTGTCCTGTACACATGAAAGGTACCACCAGATTTCAGCAACAAATTAGCCAGACAGTGGCTGCCAGATACTACAGCCCTTTGTTGAGAGCACAGTGTTGGAGAACCACTACTGGAGTCAGTTCATACCGCCCTGTGCAGACTGAGCTCAGGCTGAGCCCCTTCTCACTTATGGGGTCAGCCCTGTGGTGCACCTTACGGAGCCAAACCAACTCATGTGTTTCTAACTGTCTTTTTGGAAGACTTTTTACCTCAGGATCAGGGACTGAGACACCTGAACTCTGAGAAAAAGGTTTTCCTTTCAACAGGGCCTGAAAGACTTCATTTTTTCAGCAGACTGCCTTTTAGTTCTGTATCCCACAGCTCTATCAGCTCTAAAATGTTGGAGCAAGTCCAGAGGAGGGACATCAAGATGATTAGAGTGCTGGAGCACCTCTCCTGTGAGGAAAGGCTGAAAGAATTTGGATTGTTCAGCCTTGAAAAGAGAAGGCTTTGGGACGACCTAATTACAGCCTTGCAGTACCTGAAGGGAGCCAACAAGAAAGACTATTTATAAGAGCATCGAGTGACAGAAAAGGGAGAATGGCTTCACACCAACAGAGAGGAGGTTTAGACTGGATATTAGGAAAAAATTCCTTACTGGGAGGGTGGTGAGGCTCTGGAACAAATTGTCCAGAGAGATTGTTGATACCCCATCCCTGGAAGAGTTCAAGGCCAGGTTGGACAGGACTTGGAGCAACCTGGTCTAGCAGAAGGTGTCCCTGCCCATGGCAGAGGGGGTTGGAACTTCACAGTCTTTAAGGTCCCTTCCAACCCAAATAGTTCTGTGATTCCATGGTTCTAATCAGCAGAGCAAGAACCAACAACCTTGTAGGACCCGTTTCTACTTTTTTCTAGTTTCTACCCAAATGCCAAGTACATCCTTAACATATGTAGGCTGTGGCCAACAGTGGGACCACTTAAAAGTAGGCAGTGCCCATACTGAGAAAAGGCATCGATACTTGAACAGTTTATATCCCAATACAGACAAACAGAAGAGAGAAAAGGAAACCTCAGTTGTTCCTATGTACCTGTATTTATGATGCAGAGTCTCTCTGTAATAACCAAACAACTTGTCCTTCAGCATCAGTGCAGAATATGCTCAGATGGAAGTTATACAGCAGGAAAGTTATCTATGTTTGTTCTTCCATAACCTGACTCCCATTCCCCAGCTGTTCCGCTATTGCCTGCTCCCTGCCTCTGATTTGTGAGGATTTACGTGGAATCATTTTCAAAAATAGTTAAGAACTGTGTTGTATTGTGCTATTGTGCCCATTTTTTTTTAAAGATTATGAATTGAGGCTAAGATAAAACGCCTTGCCTGAAAACATGCACGGGCTCTATCATCCTCAACTGGCAACAGCTAAAGAAGCTCACAAGGGAGTGAGAGGGGAAATACTCACTGTGGCTTGCCTTACAAATGCCATGAGCTCAAAACTTATGCCAAATTTTCAGCCTTCCCCCAACAGCTGAAAAGGTGCCCAAATGGAAAATAACCGTTTCTAACATGTTCTGAAATACTGAAACACACAAGGAAGATAAAAGCCATCCCCAAAGTCTACACTATTTTGACTGCATATGCTTTAATATACTATTTGCAGCCAGTCAATAAAACCATACAAATTTGTTTGAATAGAAAAATGAAAGCATTTCAGTGTAAATTTAAGTTTTAAGGTTGAGCCCACATAGCCATCTGTTGCTATTAAACCACTTGTAAATAACAATTTATTTTAAAGGGCTTTTACAGTATTTTCCCTCACCATTCTTACCTTTAACATTCAGCTAGGTCCATCACAATTACTCTCTAAGTATTCATTATAATGATGTAAATATGTGAATTAAAGCACTTTAATTTGTATACATAGAGCATACACTCAAACACCTCTACATTAACACCCAACTACACCTTAGCCACACCTTAGCTGGTTAATAATGTATGGATCATTATACTAATTTACTCCACTGAAGAAGAACAGCCAAGGAACAGACATGCCCAGCAAAATGCTGAGAGCTTTTCAAATGTAACGGTTGTATTACAGTACTATCTGTGGCAGTCATGAGCACTTTAGAGGAAATGGCAGTTTCGAAACTAAAGCAAGCCAAAGCTCTCCCACCTCAATTTAAATGAATAATTAGAAGGTGAATTTTAGTCATTAATATTAAACAATAGATTGTCCCATCCTGCCAACATTATTAATGTCACTTTTCAGCATAATGCCAGCCTCTGGCAAAAGACTCTGCAATGACAATTCCAATTAACTTTCCTCATCTTTATCTCACCTGTCACCTGTTAAAAAATGCATGTTTACTCCATCTTCTCCCTGAACAAGACTGACTGCAGTTGAGGTGAAGTGGTGTTCTAAGTCAAGTAGGTCATGCAATCTAAGCTCCACTTTGTACAAGTCACTCTGCATGTTGTTTGAGCCAGCATCTGACATGCCTTCCTCCCCAGGTGCCGGGCCAAGCTGCCTTGTGCCCTACAGACAGTGTGCCTCTCCTTCCCTTAGCAGTGGGAGGGAATCCTAAGAGCCATTGTCTTCACCTGCAAACCTCAGCAGAAAAGACCCTCACTAGAGGGAGGAGTCCTTCTCGTGTCAGTACCTAAATGTGCCGAGTGCACTCTCTTTACTGATCAAAGTAGGTCCTTAGGGGATCAATCCAAAACCCACTGAAGCTGATGAAAGTTTTCACCTGAGTTTCAGCAGGCTTTGAATCATGTTCTCTTGACAGTATCACACACTTCTCACAAGTAACACAGAAAGAAGAGGGAGAGAATCTGTTTTATGCCATCCTATGTTCCCTTGCCCTTAAGAAAAGGGTGGACAGAAGGATCATTCTGTTACATCAGAAGTGTTTAGGACCCAAGAGGTGGTTTCAGAAGTCCATCCCAAGCTGGTTTACAGCTATGGTGCACAGTGCTTCAGTTACCAGCTGAAGAGACACAGTGGCAACGTGGGACATGTCCTCACAGAAAGCATCTGCTTCCATCCTGGATGCTGTCATGCAGAGGCAGTTGAAGCAGAGTATTTGCCACTGTGAACATCACCTCCAGTCCCTGCCCCTTTGCCAGGGAGTGAGTTCTCTCCCAAAAGGGAATTAATATGTCAAACCTGAAACCACATAAACCATTGTATCCAAGTGATATGATACCACATAGATGTTACATAACATCAAAATCTCCACAAGATCCAAGATCTAAGAGCCAGATTGACTGAGAATGGATGTGGTCCCAGAATGAAGAAAACTTCAGTCTTTCTTGGGCATACAACAATGAAACTGCACACTTGTTTAATTATCCATAGCCCCTTAATATACTTATGGGTCAAACGGTACAGGTTTTGCATGCAGACAAGCCTTTAAGAGGTGACTGCACACAAACACACACACAAGTTTATGGCAAGATTAGATGATTTGAGAAAGAGGAAGGTGAAATTACAGATTAAAGTGCTAAAATCAGTTTCTAGATCTCAGCTTTCTGACAGAGTGTAGAGAAAAGTAATAGGAAGTTCACTGCCCTGAGTCCGGGAGCATTTCTCTTTTTGCGGCCTTCAGTATCAACGACTGGGTCTTTATTAGGCCAGGAAACAACTAAATCCAGATCTTCTGATAGCTCTGTCTTGGCATAATCCAACAGGATTTAGGTACCCACAGAAGATTCATATAACATATGCTGTACAGTGAACCTTTGGCCCTAACAGCATGGTGTGCATATTATGACTTTTAAGCAGTTAAAATGTTAACTTCTGGTGTTTTAAATACCACAGTAAAAGCATTCGCCATTTCTGCTTATAGAAGTAAATGCTAGGCTAGTGCCCTGCCGTGCTACAGACCACAGGGTTTTGTTTGCTGCAAAAACCAAAGCACTGTCATTTAGCTCTTTGCACTTACCCCATCCACAGCACATTGTAACAGCAATGCCTTCAACTTGTGAATCCTTTTGCATGATCTAGGTCCACTCCTGACACGTGATTGACCTAGTCACCCCAATTGCAAGTGAACATAAGATATGTACAGGCTTTAGATAACTATACAAATTCCTATAGTTTAGGTATCTACCTCATAGCCTCCAGAAACACATTTTCCACGTTTTCTAAGTAAGAAAAAGTAATGTAGTCTGGTGTGAGAGCAGGAATTAAATTACTCATCCCAAATTATAGAGCAATCTGTGGAAAATCTAGGAGAAAACTGTCATCATGCAAGCAATTTTATCTACCAGCATCTAGAGAACTCAAGCACTGTAGAGCTGCCCCATCACATAAGCTACTTAAAGTTTATGTAATGCTTCTTCATCTCCAGCCATCTCCTCTCCTCCTTGACAGAAACTGCAACTGATACCAGGTAAGCGAGGATCACCAGTTGCACGACTGGAGCCTAAAAAGACAAAATCCAAACCTGAAACACTAAAGTGGGGAAAACCCTACAGGCAAGACAATCCAAGCAGTAGTCAGCAAACATGCAGTTGTGCCTATTTCTGCAGGCATCAAGGAGATATGCCAGCAGGCTCCCAAAGCGGTACTGACACAAACATGCTGCAAGCTCTGGGAACAGCTGTCTTCCCAACCTGTACGTTTTACATATACAGTACAATGTGCTGGAGGGTGAAAAGTAAGTCCAGGCTTTAACCTGAGGGTGTTTATTTGCTCCAAACTAATTTTTTACCCTCTAGGGTAAAAGGGTGGCAATTGTTCCATTGCTTTGAACTTAAAAATCACAGCCAGTGAAGTGATATATTTTCATAAGTGCAATTGTGTTGTGTCTCAGTGTCCCCACATCAGTTTCCCAGCTCTCAAATTGTTTTCTTCAGTATGCCTAATCACCTACAGTTATTCATGTTTTCTTTTACAACGGCCCAAACACCTTGTAGTTGCTCCTTAGTTTTGCTTAAGTGACAATGCAGCAACCTCACAGTCCTTCCTCCCCCCATCCTAAATGCAAACAGTGCTCAGGGTGGTTAGGGCAGGAGGAATGAAGGTTCATTTTCTACAGATTGTTAGTCACTGCAACAGAACAATACCAAAGCCACACAGGTGGCCAGTCTCAATAGGAATTCAAAACAGAACAGGATCTTTCTCTTCCCCTTCCTCCTCTGCCACTTTTATTTTTGGTTGATTACGTATTTTTTTTTCAAGTTTTGGCTTAAGTTTTGCAGATGATGCTTCTCCTCCAAGCAGCAAGGAACCCCTGATACAGTGTAGCTGTGACCACAAGCACCCAAAAGGCAATATTCTCTTGGTCATTCCCTTGCTGATATTGCCAACTACCACCACCACTGACCCAACAGCCCAGGCACAGCACTCCATAACAATAAGCCCTTTAGGATATATTAAGTATATTAAGAATGGATTCATGCAGTGCTTACTGGGGCACTTCAAACCTTTTGTAGAAGCGCAACAGATGTCAATGGGATAAAGACTAGAAATGGGCAAAAAGAGACCAGTACATTTCTGCAAAGACCTTAAAATTCAATTGCTATTAACTCACTCATATATCAACCACCTTCCAACTTTCACCTCTGGTGAAGCAAGCAAGGTCATGAGAGTGCTGTTGTATTTCACATCCTGGAGGACTCGCCCCTCCCTCTCACCGTGTCAGCACAGAAACCTGAGTAGGATTTTGCTACAGAAAGAGATAAAACTCCATTCAATTCTTAGTTCACACATGTGCACTGGCAAGTGACAGTGTTAAGCACCCAAAGACAATTCAATCGTCTCTGCACAACCACAGGGCTACCTACAGCCCTCAGGAACACAACAGTAAGAGGACACCTCCAACAGCAACAGGGAACCCTGAACTTGCCTGGGCTTAACCTCTGTCTGAGGACAACAAACATCTTCAGAAATCTTCCAGAAAATTCCTGCTTTCTTGCATGTATTAAGACTCTCATGACAGATTGTCAAACGGAAGAATGTCACTTGGGTACTTCAATGCTTGCAACTTTTTAAAAAGTCTTCATTGTTGACGTTGAGGACACTTGGAAAGAACAGATCAATAAAACATGAACTGCAGAGTGACTCCTATTCCCACCCACAAGCAGTGCTGCAGGTCTCCTGCAGCTGCTGCACGTAACTGGATCCAGAATCGGTCCAGAGATACCAAGATCTTCAGTCTGCTCCATACTAACATGCGAACAGTGGAACCAACCATCAGCATATGAACCACTACCACCTCCTGACAGCAGGTAAGTAGACTGACTGGGATATGAATTGGCACAACAAACAATGTCTACAGTGCATTACACACTTGCCATTACATTTTTATTACTGTTAGCCTACTTGAAAACTCCTTCAAACCTCTTTAACTCTTGCTAACAAATTTTTTAGAGTTCTCTGAAGCATCCACCACACCCAACACTTGTTCTCCTTGAAATCCTGCTTTTTTTCCCCCTCCTAATATTAAAAAAAAAATCACAATATGCATTTTGTCTTTCAATGCTTAATGCTCCAGCTATTGTTTAGATGGCTACTGTCTTCTGTTTAAAGCAAAGCACCCTATTAAAGTGCTGTGATTAATCAGGATGATAAATGCTGCAGTGAGACCCCTGCTATAAATCACATTTCTTGTGCAGAAAGGCACTCATGCCAAAACCGAGGGAAAAGGTTCATTTACCACTATTGTAGTGACATTGTTTTCTGTTAAGAAAAGTAGCAGCCTGTTTATTCAACAATGAATGCAGACTGACCAGCAGTTTAGAGACCTAGTAAGATACGGTTAAATAAGATAATAAAACAAAGTTACCGTGTGTGAAATAGGACAGATGGCAGCCACATAATAACCATCAAGTCTATTTAAACAGATAAGTAGTTTTGCTATACTCAGCCCAGCTCTAGACGTGCTGATTCAAAGGCTGGCTCTTGTCCCATGGAGCCCTCTAACCTGAAACAAGTGCAGCAGTCATGGGGTTTCCTTCCATGCTTTCATTTAGCAATTCACCCATTCTCATCATCAAGCACAACAGAAGCAGAGCCTGGGACAGATGCTCCTGCCCAGCAGTGATAAGCTACGCCTCTGTGCCTTGCAAACACATGCTTCAGACCCAGTGAAAAAACAGCACAGCTCTGGGAAAGGCAGGGGCACATTGTGTTGGAAATGTGGCAGGCAGCCTGGCAAGCCCAGCGTTTCATTGGCGTTCTGAGCCAAGCTGCCATGGACAGCAGAGGGCCAAAAAGAAATGCCCATTTCACTTCAGAGATACAGACTTTCTGCACAGACAGATTCAGTGACAGATGCAGGGCAAAAGGACCAGAAAACCAGTGTCAGCTAGGGTAGCAAGGGCCAGTGGGCTGCAGTGAATTTTGAATGACATGGATCAGTGAAAGACTTAATTCCAATAAGCAGCCAAGGGGCTCAGATCCAAGGCCAATTCCTGCTGTGGGGGAGCATTTTACCAAAAGCAAAAGCTGCTGATGAGCCTGACAAACCAATAGCCAGAGAAAACAAAAAAAGCTGCAGGGGGCACACTGAAGTGTGAGAGACACTCAATCAGAGACATCTCAGCAAGTTTCTGTGATGTCCGATGGGCCCTTCCCCTACAAACACTGCAAGACTGGGGCTTTTAATATTGCAAGGATTACTTCAATCCATAGGCTTAACCTTCCTACAGCAAACCTGCAGAGGCAGTGCCACGGTCTTTGTGCTGCCCGGTGGCCCATCGGCTGCAGCCCTACCAGTCAGCGTTTCAGGCATGGCCAGCAGCTACGGCTTCCTGCAGGAGCTGAGGGTCCCTGCTTCCAATCTCACTGACATCTTGCACTACTTCATCTTTATAGATACCTGACTCCCGATGATCTCTGCAAACAGGATTGCTGGGAAATGAAAATTAGTTCAGTTCTCATAAACACTCATGGCTGTAAATCTTCAAAAGCCTTTTTAAGCTTTATCATAACATATGACTTTCTCACGACATAGTTTATTATACAACTATTTCTTTCTCTTGTTTTAGGAAGAAAGGAGCAAAACTGCAAAAAAGCATATTTGCATCATAACATGATTCCAAAGGTGGTGTAAGAGACTAATAATACGAGACAGGCTTTAAAAAGTGCTTTGTCATCTGCTTAACACGTGAAGGGCTTCAAAAAGTGCTTCGTCATTATGTCTGCTTATCATAATCACTCTTTAACACCTGAAAATTACGTGCCGTACTGGACCGTGAGTAGCCCGCCTTGAGACCCATAAAAAGGAAGGCGAAACCGGTGCAAAATGTGGAGGGGAAAGCGAGGGGCAGAATCCCTGACTTTTGCCTTCCTCCCCCCCCAGCCCCACCATTACTATGGCCTGTCGCGAGACACCCTGGGGGCTCTGGGAGCCGATGCTGCCCGCCTGGGGAGAAGCCCCCGATCCTGCAGCCCTGGACCGAAGTCACGAGTGAGCTGTGGAACCCCTGCCGTGCTCCCGCGTCCCGCGGTGAGAGCACCGCGAGCGCACCGAGGTTCGGCTGCAGCGACCGGGCACCGCGCCGGCATCTCGGAGATCGGGCCGTCGCATTCCAGCCAAACTGCTCCAGAGACTGGGAAATGCAGATAAAACGCTTCAAACAGCAGGAAAAAAAAGGGCAAAAACTGTTCAGCTCCTCCCACCCCGTCTCAGCAGCAGCAAAGGTAGTACAGTGTGGTGGTGGTGGTGACCTATCCTATGCCTTTTAAAGCAACCTTGGATTTTTTCTAACTTTTCTCTACTTTTCTCTTTCTTTTTCTTTGCCTCTCTTACTATTAAATAAAAATATATCAATTTTTTGACATCGACATTTAATCTCGTTTGGTTTTAATCTCGTTTTTGGGAATATTTTGAACCTTCAAAGTTCTTTCCATTTTATACACAGAGACTTAGCTTCCTTTGCTCTTCTGGGTTTAAACCAGTTTGTAACAGGTGGTAATATATTTTTGACAGAACGCACATGAACAGTTTGGGCCTTTCATTACATTTAGTAAACTATTCAAACAGAAATACATGTGGAAAGGAGATGCTCACATCTGGGACTGTCCTTCCCTGCAAGCCTTGTCTAAGGTTTTTCATGTCAACAGTCAATTCCATAGTTGCTACACTAGGCCCAGTAAGAGTATTTTAAAAATTATTTTATCAATTTCAGCTCTGTAATAGTATTTCAGAACACCTAAATAACCTTGCTGCCTGACAAGATAGAAACGATCATCTCCCCTCTGGCAGATGCAGAAAGTTTTAAAAAAACCCACCCTAAAACATCCCAAACACTGGGGTTTTATAAACTGAATGAAATTCTGGGTGAGTGAAAGAAGGTACTATTTTCTTCGCCTCCTAACGGTTTTATATACATTTCTATGTTATATTTGATTATGCACATACTTACACACAGGACAAATTCATATTTGGTTACAGGAAGAAGCATATTTGTTCCAGGAATTAGTTTGTCCACAGCACTTTACTGCAACAGATCTCATAAAAATATTTCTAACTCCAGCACTTCTTCATTGATATTAGACAGAGGAGTTTGTTTTGGTATTTCTCGTGCCCATTCGGATACTGCAGAAGGGAATTTTACAGGTCACAACAGTGTTATTATTGCAAGGGTTACTTGTAATTAAGTGAGCTCTGGAAAATGCAAACAGAAACACTAACAAAATGTAGGTGAACATGTGGACACAGATGCAATGATTTGACTGTATCCCCTTTTGTACACCTCACTGCTTTTCTTCACTGTTAATGACAGACTGATATTTTAGAGGGAAAATCACAAATATTTTTCAAAGCCATTCACCATGGCTGAATACTTATGTTTGGCCAGCTGGGCTCAGATTAAGCTTTAAGATATGAAGAACAGTAACAACAAAAAAGTTTTGATTTGCACATTCAAGAAGTATTTTGTAACACAGTTGCAGTTGCATCAAATCACAATCCAAAAGGTAACTGAGATGGTTATGATGCTCCAGACATCTCTGAAGCAGAACCACAATCATCTGCCAAGTTGCCTGTAAAGGATATCGCAATAGTCCTAAGCCTCCATATGCCTTTTTTCAAACATAGCAGCAGAAATTAGAGGAATTTCTCCTGCACAGATCTCTTTACAACTGAGAGAAGAAAAAATAAACATGATCTTCAGAAAAAGGCACAGATGTGTCCCTCCTGCTTGTGCAGGAGAGCTGGAGTCCCAGCGCCAGCGTGACACAGCTGACAGCAGGAGTGGTGGCCTTCACACGTGGTGAAGAACAACATCACCAGCACAGACATAGCAGAATCAGGAGGCATTTCTTTGGTCATGTGCAGACTTTCCTGCCCAAAGACATCCACGTCCAACCTGTGCAGGCAAACCACAGCAATACAGCTGTGCAGAGCCTTCTGACTGGAGAGTCCTGACCTCCATCTGGGCTGCCAAGCACAAATGCCCAGGAGCAGGAATTGTTAGATTCAACACACCCTTCTGTTCTTATTCCCTCCATTCAATATGCTAAGTAAGATTAAACAGATTGCATTTCCTACTGACACACAAAATGAGAAATGACAGCACACCAAAAAAAAAGGTAGACTCTAGGCTTTGCTCAATCTGTAAATATCATTCTGAGGTAGAAGTTACAGGACAACAACACTGAAAATAACAGGACTTCACCACAATAACAATATGCCCACTCAAACACTTCCAAGAATACAACCTAGCCAGTTCCATGTACTAAGGGCCATCCCACCACATTGAACTAACTGGTTTATGAAGATCAAAATCTGACTACTCTGCTCTTACACCCACCCAGCCACCCACTCCAAGAGGTGCAAAACACAACACTAAGGGGACACAGGAGAATTAATGGGAACCGAGAGAAGTGCAACAGTTCAGAATGATAGTGCCAGGCAACCACAGAGAACTCTGCCTTAGTTTTGTTTGTTTATTTGCTTTCTTTTGATTCTGTTTCTTTGGGGATTTTCATTTTTTAGTAAGTTCTTTCAAGGAGTTATTTACGGTTTGCAAACTACGAGCTGCGTGGATGCGTTACTTGTGTCATGGAGCATGGTTTCCATTTCTTTTGTTCTATAATTAATCACTAAAGTGCTCAAGTTTCCCCCTTGTAACACACACATTGGTATTTAAAGTTTTTACACACAGTGGCTACTATACAATTGTAAAACTACTTTTAGTAGTTGTATACATCAGTCTTGAATTTACCTTTTCATAATTACTTCCACAAGTGTTTGCTGAAAGACATGTTTACTAATGGACACTAAATACCATGAACCTAAGAGTAAGTTCTTTCATTTAGTCCCTGAAGGGCATTCTGTGTGCATTGCAGGGAAGACTGTCGCAGCAGGTAGTTCTGCCCACGCCTCACTCACCCTTACAAGTATTGCTGTTCTTATTACTCATTATGTAACACCACCACTACAAATAATGGCACCAATTCTTACTTTAATGATTGTTAATATGCTTAGCTGTACTGCAACCACTCTTCATGGCAACTTTCCAAGAAGAGGACTCAATTCTCCTAGGCACTGCACAGCCATCCAAGCAGAAACAAAGCTTCTGCTCAGGGAGACATCAAGAGCAGCTCTGAGTAGGGTGAGCCCATAGCACCAGATGCTGAGAGCACAAACCTCTGTGGACCTAAGTGAGTTCTGGAAAGAGATGTAGGCCCTTTTTGTATATGCACAGGACTATGGGATGAGGGAGGATCACAGAATTTTAAATCTTAGCTTTCTATCTTCTCTGAGGGCATTCAGCACATTACTGAGGTTCTCAATTTGTAGCTTTAACTTTTATTATGTGTATAAAAAAAAATCAGTGCCATCTTGACTCATTCTTTCACTTCTAATGTTCCTTCAGCTTTATGATCATGTTGCTAAAACCAAGAAAACATTACTCAAATGTTGTCTCGTCCTTTAGAGATTCAGAGAGACATGTAGGAGCTGCACACTGGCTCTAGCAGAGTATGTATGAGTGAGGAGCTCACTGCACATTCAACTGCACCTTGTTTCACTTAAAAGTGAAGTATGTGTGTTTCCAATTTCCTATAAATTTTAAAAAGACGTAGGATCAACACTCAGACTACACTTGATTTCGACAGAAGCCCGGGGAAGCCACTGGAGCAGAATGTCATTGCTTCAGGGATTTGTCCTCACTGGATAGCTGACCCTGACAGTGGCTGAGCACCTCTGTGGGTGGCCAGGATTATACCTGGCTGTAGCTCCAGGATGAGGCCCAGCAACACAGACTTGCTGGCATACAGTCGAAATGCAGCAACAACCAAGTCCAGATTTAATATGCATTTATCAATACAGGTATCAGTCATCTTGATTCATCATAAACTTGGTTTACACCTCATTGCCAGTATGGAGGAGTCTAATGCCAATTCATCTGCCAGGCCACCACAATCCCAGTAAAAAGTGCTGAGAAGGGGTTTGGATCAATGCAAGTAAATCCACCCTTAAACAGATTTCAGTTAAACTGTTGCAACTATGGAAATCCTAAAGCAGACAGTTCTGTCCTAAATTATGAAAAGTTAGTGGGTTTGTCCCTTCTCTAACCCCAGCCAGAGACAATTTCAGGTAGATTATGACTGCAGACAGGGTTTTTATATCTCTGATTGCAGACAGAGACAAAGGCAAGCTGGAGCTACCAGTGAGCTTGTCTTCTGGTGTGCTCAGGGCTCAGGATACAAGGGAAGAATGATGCAGCAGTGCTGAATCCCAATAGGGCAGGCTGGTTTCCAGGGCTAGACTGCCCAAAGGCAGAGACTGATCAATCTCCATGTTGTTACAGTCCTGTGTTGTCCACTCCTGCTGCCCTTTCTCCGTGATACCTCAGCCTCAAGTATTTTAAAAAAGGGGGGGGGAAGGGGAATGTAGAAAACCCACACTGGCAAGAGAGAATTCTAAGCCTGTGAAACTCTTAAGTCAATTACATTGACATCTTATACTGCAAATTATCAGCTCAGAAATGCCAATTAAAACCCTCCCAATGCTCAGAGAAGATGTAAAATACACTTGCAAGACAGCAGCAGACCCTCGCCTGTGCAGTCCTGCCAGAAGCTCATGTGGGGCCTGAGAGCACACTGACCAACACTACAGCCCAGCAGCACAGCGATGTACAAGCAGATGAACAGTGCTCCTGGCACTACAGAGCAGGAAGACCTAGGGGCTTTCTCCAGAGCAAAAATGAGATACCAGTTCAGCAGAATCTCCTCTCTGCTGCAGTCTATGCTTGGACTGTGCTGCCTTGTACTTGCAGTTGGGCAGTGATTTGTCAAGGAACTTTTCACAGAGGTATGTTGTGACTTTGTTTCAACATCTGTACCTCAAACATCTGAAACAAACATCTGAAACAGATGTTTGAGGATGTGCAAGTCCCCAGAGCTGTCCCATGTATCTTTTTCTCCCCAGCCAAATTCAGGGCTATGAATTCTACCATAAGATCAAGCTTCTCAGTATCACATGCTACCACACTGAGGAGCAGCAGAGTGCTCAGGTCCCTTTGGACATGTGGAAGGAAGCAGCTTGGGAACCACAGAGACAGAGGCAACTGGATGATAGACGGACTTTTATTCTGTCACTTAATACACACCTCTGATCTTTCCGCCACTGCTCTCTATTCCTGTGTCCAGCAGTCGTGAACCCCTTCCCCTTAACAATGAAAAGGCAAAGAAAGGCACCTCCTTCCACATGATTCATTTTCTTTTAGCCAATTTAGGCATACATTTGTATTTTTAAGGGAAAATATAAACACCAAATAAGAAAAAGTAGATATAAATGCAGATTACTAACCATATACGCCAAAAAAATCACCTTATCACAAAAACTGGGATGACTCAGAAAATAAATGTAAATAGCTTCTGTGATTTAGCACCAACTGACACTCAATGTATTGAAATAAACTGCCCATGATTTCTTGCAAGCTCCATGCTAATGCAGTCCACAAAAGGTCAGTGAAAACAGCAGCAGTGCATAATTACTTTTGGCTTCACTTGGTGGCAAATAATGGAATGAATTGTCCCCTGACCAGGATGGAGAAAGGAAGTTAATCTGCACCTCCAGCCTTTCAGGGAATGTTCCAGGGTTGTAAAGCATGAGTCAGCAGCACTGCTGCTATAGAGGTTTTTTCCTAGCGTGCTATTGGCAACACAGACTCTGCCTTTCCCAGCTTTGGTATGCCAGCTAAGTGTCCATCAAGAAATAGCCATTCTTTTGTATGAAATGGGACAGAGTAATTGATTACTATTTATTCATTAACGTCTTAAATGTCATCACTGACATCAACGATCACAATTCAATAGAGCAAAGAAGAAGAAAGAGTTAAGTTGATGGGTGAAGCTGGGAGAAACCAGGTCTTAGTAAATGTATTTTAACCTTTTTATTGTTACTGCTACTGCAGTAATACCACAAATACCTTTGTTACTGCAGCCAAGACAAAACCCACCATACTAAGTCTCATGATCAAATTTCGCAGCTTCCTGTAACCAAGGATCTCAATCATTTTGCGAAGCTGATTAATACTTCTGAGAAATACATTGGCATTTCTTTGTCTGTTTTAGAGGCAAAGTAAATAAGGAAGAGAAAGAGGACACAAACTTTTAGGAATTAAACTGGCAGTTTACAGCCATTCACAGGAACCACAGGCCTGCATCTAATCAGGTGCACCTTCTTCCTCCAGTTGAGGCCATGTCAGCCCAGCTCCTGGTCCAGTTCATCCTCCATTGGATTCTTGTGCTTTAATGATTACTTTCTTGACAGGTTACACAGGGACCTTTCTAACATTACTAAACCAAACTTCTGCTGTCTAACTATCCCTAGCTTTTAATATTTAAATGTAGCTTGACAGAGAATTAAGGACAGAAACTTCTTTTATTCCTAGAAATTAAAAACAAAACTAAAATTAATTCTTGCTTTAAATGAAGAAAGCACTGCCATAACCTCACCACTCACTGCCTCTGACCTTCCAGACAGGTAGCACATGCACACAATGGCCAGTCAGCAGCCAGAGTAGCTCTAAAGCATGCCATGTCCTGCCCAGCTGGCAGCACGCGGCCACACAGAAACTGGAATAGTGGAAGCTCCGCCAGGGAGGAGAGGACACAAGATGCAAATGCATATGAAAGAACTTTCATCAGATGTCTTAGCTCCAGTCTTAGCCACTGAAAACCAGTTTTATGCAGATTATGTTCTCTGCAGCTAGTACCTTTTGAGTCCCTTGACCAATTTCAGCCTGTTTAGTTCCAGAGGTAACTGCCTTCCTACAAGTCCCATAAAAATTGACATTCAAGTAGAAAAAGCAGACCCTGCAAGTGACCCTGCTCACATTACAGCTGAAAGAAAAGCCATCATATAGGACCCTTATTTGCCACCAAACGATTTGCCTAGGAGACTGTCTTCTTAATCAGTAAAACAGCAGGAAAATCATCACTGAGAATTGTTCGTCAAGCACAAGACATAAACCAAAGTCAGCATCATTCATTCCAATGCTCAAACCACTACTTGTTTCATGTAATCATAGGACAAGACAACATTAATCCTCATGATCTAACCCTAACCCTAGCAAACAAACCAAGGATGTTGAGACCCAGCCTAGAACAGCCATAAAGCAAATGGCCTCCTTACCTTCTCTGTGAGGGTCATTGCAAACAGGGTTAAAAAACAGATGATGATCTCAGGGCAGGGGCAGACATGGAAGCCCAAGTTCACTCCTTAAGCTACTCCCCGCAGCAGAGCCCTGGGGATGAACTGACACCACAAGTTCCTTCTGGATGCTGTAGGCACATTTGGTCACCACGTCATATGCTTAACTGAAGATGAGTGCCAAACATCACGTCATCCTGGGTGTATGCTGTGGAGTCCACAAACTGTAATTCAGCACACCTCACTGCCACGGCACACTCTGCCTTCTGTTGCCTTTTTGTATCAGCTAACAAAATGTTTTGCTTTTGATATTCCAAGCCAACTTATGCTACCTCTGTGGCCACAGGATTTTTAAGTCCTGTCAATCTAGAATTAATTCTCTTCTTACAGCCTAAGTGCCCCTTACCTCTTCATCAAGAAAATTACATTGTTTGAAATAATTTCCATTTTTCCAGTATAACATCTCATTTTCTTCTTTGCAGCCCAAAGGAACAATTAGTAACATGAATCTTAAAAACTCAGATAAAAGGAGGAGGCCAAAATGCTAAATCAGCAGTGTAAGAAATGTATATGTACTTTTATATGTAGCAAAAAAATCCAATCTCCACCAACTCTGACTTAATAACAAATAGCTCAGGCCTTGTCTTTGTTTTTAGGACATAGAGGACTGACAAGATGCTGTGCACAGGAAATAAAAGACATTTCCATAGCAGATGAAAACCTGCTGGGATCTGAAGGGTTCACATTGTCAAAAAATTGGACTCTTTATCCACCGATACTATAAAAACTAGGCAGTTCTACTTGTCTCCTAACAATGCCATCATTCCTATTTGTGAGGGATCCTTCCTTTCCCCTTCTCCAATGCTGCAGCAAAACCTTGGATTCTGACATCAAGCCCAGCAAGCAATATTAGTCCTTGAGACAGAGTTTGCAAAACATTAATGAAATCAGAATGAGACTGCAGTTTGGCTTGTTGCCTTGGACAATGGGAGTGAAATTAAAAGTAGAGGGAAGAGAAGGGACTCGCTCTTAGCTAAAATCAAATCGTTGAATGCATTTTTCAAAAAATAAAGCATTTTAAATGCTATTTACTACAGGCTTTTCTATTTCAATGAGTCTAGTGGTAACTGATACCAGGAAGAAACAGTATTAAAAGCAGCTAAGATAAATTAGCAAGTAAAGAATTCCTTTCAAGAATTTTATTCAGCCAGGAAAATCTATTAGGTAAAAAGCCTTCTGCCAAAGACAGAAAAACTACAAGGGCCAAGAGAATGGAAAGATGAGTAGAAGAGGAAAACAAAGAAGAGAATTGAATGTAAGAAAACAGCAGAGAGAATATCTGGAAAAATTCACAATGCTTTCCCTCAGAAAACAGCATCTATAAACCAGTCCTAGAAATTCATTTCAATGACATTGATTACTCATCACCTTTCTGAGGCATGCTTTGCTGTTAGTAGTGGCCCACACCTTTGCCAGTGCCCAGGTTCTGGCTTGAGATTCCTGCCTGTCTGGGGAGCCACAATGGCCATTTCAGGAGTCCAGGCTTTCTCACAGAATGAAACATAACTGCCTTTCCAGAAAAATTTCTGTGGGTTTTTTTCAGGTTTTTAAAAGGCCCCCCCAAAACTTGAGACTAAAGACACATGCATATTTTGACCGCACACAGTCCCTCCAGGTCTAAATGCAGAGCTAAGAAGTATTATCACCTGTAGGGCACCATAACAGAGAAGAATATGATAAAGTCTGGTTTGGTAGGTGTTGGATGAGAACTGGCACCTGAGAAGTTAATTCAAGATGGATATATCTTTTCCTCTCTCCATCAAGGTGAAGGGAACAGATTTTCAATCCTGCCTAGATTTTTTTTTTTTTTTTAGCACAGTCCTCTCTGCAAATCAATGAAATCTGTATTCCTTACCTACCCAACACACCTGGAAGTCCAATACAAAGTAACTTAGAGATTTTATTCTGTAACATTTTATCTCCCTCTTTCCCTTACAGGGGCAAGGGCTTAAAGTAACCACAGCCAAAAGGTATTAGGGGAAGCGGACAAGTAACTGCTACTCCTGGGAATTAGCAATGACATTGTCAAAAAAATCCAGCCTGTTTTCCTCCTTTTGATATGCAGACATAATTTCTGAGGTGTCAGTGGTATGTCAAAAAGCCATCAGACAGATGCTCACCCAGCACTGACAGGCTGCTGGAACCATGACCTAATTGAGCCGCTTTCCTGTGAGAGATTGTACCTGCTTGGAACAAGCCTGCAAGTTTAACCCTGTCCTTGCTGATGCTAAAATCAGTATTAGGACGACTCCAAACGTGGTATGACAGGATACAGCTTGCACCCTTGCTACACTAACACAAGAAAATAGACAAGCATTCAGGTTTGTATCTCGCCCTTGGGTAGCTGCAGCTGAAAGGACTAATTAGTTACCTAGAGCATATGTTTACACATCAAAAATAACTTTACAATGCCTGGTACAAAAAATTTGAAAATCTCTGCAAAGCTGACAAAACCAAAAACCACCAACTACTGTTTAAATCAAACAGGAAAAACAAAATAACAAAGAGCAGCCCACACCCTGTACCACGTTCATTGCCACATTCAAAGAGAGGTGTCCTACCTTTCTGGTCTTTGAAGAAGAAGATTCCAATCAGCAGGCTGCGTCCAAGACTACACACTGAAGAATCTGCTAATACAAAACAAAGGGAGGGGCAAAAAAACCCTGAAAACACTTAATTTTTGCTGAAAAACAGTTTTTAGCTATGAGAAAAGTTTTTCTTCTATCATACAAAGACAAAAATGCATAAACATATCCATACAGTCATCTGTGTATGAAAGTGTGTCTGCATATAACATACACTATGCACGTATCAATGTATTTACAAACAAAGCCACAGAAGTTTATTACCTATTCATTTTAATTCATCCAGTGTGCACTGCTAAAGATTTTAATCTACAGCAGACAAAATTCAAATAGCTTCAGCATAAAGGTATAACTCTCTCAAATTCTCAACAAGCAAACAAAGCTGACATTTTTAAAATAAAATCATTACCAGCTCATATGCTGCCATACCACAAAAGCCTATCCTTAAATAACTGCTGCATAATCATTCTCCCGGAGTGTTGTTATCCATCGGCTTGCTGCCTATCTCCAGACAGACGCAGTCTGCAAGCTACCAGCTTGTATCTACCATGTGTACGTCAGGAAAAGGAAAACTGCAAATTAGGAAAGGTCCCCGCAGTGGTGAAACGGAAAAGAGGGCGAGTGGGAGAGGAAGAGGGAGTTCACTGGCCACAGAAATTTCGAGAACGACGACAAGCCAGCCAGCTCTGCCATCATTGTATCCACTTACAATAGGATGCTGCACCTCACGGCTGCTGAAGCAGTTTGTCAAGGGGTTGCTGGTATCGAATGCCTGACAGGCATTTTAATTGCATCCAATCAACTGTGTCCCCAGGAATCAGGCCTTTAATCTTATGAATATTATCAGCTTGTTTCTTTTGTGCTGCTGCCAGACACACACAAGCCTGCACTGCACACAGGCAGCAGCGCACCCGGATTCTGCCGTGATGCTGATTCAAATCCCAAACAGGGTTTATGGACGGTACATGATAAAAAGGAGGTCTGGAGGGATTTAGTATTTTCCGCTTTACAGATCAAGAAGGCAATCCACTCTCCCCTTTTATTTTTCTATCTAGTGCTGTTCATGTGTTGGAACCAGCTTTACTATGCTATTATTTCAGCCTTGCATTTGCTTATTCGCACCAAAGGGAAATAAAATCAGGGAAAATGCAGAAGTGCTGCCGGACTGTAGGGGCAAGAGGGAACCCTTCAGGACTAATGCAAGAGTATAACAAGGCTCACTGCACAGTTCAGCTCAGAAACAAGTTCTTTGTGAAGTGAGGACTTCAGTTTTACTGCCACTGTTCAGTTGTTGCATCTGCTTTGATCTCATCTCCCTACCCCAAGGCTTTCTTCAGTACAATATTTATCTCAGTAGGAAAAGGAACCTGTGAATTCGGAAATTGCCCTGTGTTCTGTGAGGAGCTGGGGAGCTCAGCAGCGCAGCTGGGGAGGGATGGCAAAGAAGGGGTAGAGGAACATAAATGAATTTTTAAAACAATATGAGAAAAATTAAAAGATTAATTGGTTTGTTTTCAAGCATTTTAAGTTTCTGGTGAAAGAGCATACACAGCAAAGGAGCAGTCAGGAGTAACCAATGAGCCCAGCACACTCTTAAGGATTGAAGACAAGCTTAAATTTCCCTGTACTCAGGACACACAAGTCAACTAGGTTCATTTCCCAGTAGTAAGCTGGAGTTCTCAGTCCCTGTTACAGTGATGCCTTAGGATTTTAGCGTTTATATTTTTCATATATTTGTAATCCTGCAATTCTTTAGTGTATAACTCTAAACTCCATGTAGAGTGTTAGCTAATGCTTTTCCCATTTTGGTCAGACACAACAATTCCTCTCCAGGCCTGAGAATGAAGGACACCTCACTGTTTCAGGCCCTGAGAAATGTAAACAAAAGTGAGTTGGGGGGAGCAAACTGGGAGAATGGGACTCCACTACCTGCAGCTGTAATTGGACAATTAACCTCTGATATGCAAATAGACAAAACTTTTATCTGTCCGAAAAACACGTGGCTGTGTCCATCCTGGGTGTTATCTCTGCGAAACTCCTGCACTGCCCAAGGTGTACCCTGTGAAGGCCTTTTAATAAATCCCTACCCTTTATCCTTTCACTCTGTCTAGCCTCTGTTCCAGGTCAGCCTCTACAAGGCATCAACAGCAGAGCACTTGACACGGAAGGCTATCAACAGGAAAATTAAACATCTCCCTACCATAAAGTTTGGGAAAGGTCCAACAAACCCTATTTACCTTTGAGTGGGCCAAGGGGCTTACAGGAAGGAATAACAAATTTCCCATTAATTTCCAGGGCTTGTCTCCCAAAATTTTGGGGGTAGAGAGCTGCAAAGGGAATCAATTCCCTTCTGCCTTCCCCCACAACCACAGGATGACTTCACACATCCATCAACCACTGCATCAAACAGAAATTCCACCCTCACTGCTATAAACAGATCTTAATAACTTAAGAGCATCTGTCCTGAGCTGACAGTTTTTCCCTACTCTCTCAACCACCACATCAGTGAGGAGGATGAGGAAATGAAGGAAGGTAGCCTGTATGGGACAAGGATGACAGTGGAGCAAGTACCACATGGCAGCAAAAAGGCCTTTTGGAAGGAACAGAAAAAAACAAGCAAGAGTGGCACTAGCGCAATTCTTAGACTTTTCCTCTGAAAAAGCCTCCTGTGACTCACGGGAAGGGGTGCCTGCTGCTGCCAAACCTCCCACTGCAAAGATCATCCTCTGCAGAAACCAAGGAAACCCTAATCCTGCCCTCGTCTTCCTCAGCTCCACCATTTACCAGTTGGTGCTTGTTCACAGCCCTGCAATGATCTCTCCCTCAGTTCTACAGCTCCCCTTGCCAAAGCAACCAGGAGCTCTGGGAGGTCTCAGCAAAAACATCATGGAGCTAGGATGGTGGAAGAATAAGAAGTCATCCTGAAAACTGTCCTGTAATTTCTCTCAGAGGCTCCTAACGGAACTCATGTGGCTCACAAGGGATGGATACATATTGCCAGCCTGTGTCCTACACCCTGGAGCCTAGGCATGAATCTTCAACCAGCTACCCAAATCACTTTCAGTCTGCCCATACAAGCATTTCCAGAGACACAATCTGCTGAAACAGCCCATGGCAAACGGTTTCATCTTAAGATACTGCAAATAAAAACCATCTTAATCACCAACTTTGTTCTGGTTGCCCTGTAATATATGTTTTCATACCTATAAAAATACTTCTGACAAGACAAAAGGCATAGGAGACAGGGATGAAGAGCCTAATCCAGATAGATGCTGGAACACAGAGAAAACACAGCCCTGTCTGAGATTTAACCTCATGTTTACCTGGCTTAGTCATGGAAGTAGGAAACTCATCACATAAAATCAATGCACCCCAACACAATGAAAATACAAATGTAAGGAAGTTGACAAGTCAAAATCCTGGAAATTACTACATTACATTTTCAGCACTGTACTTCTCAAAGAGGAGTAAAGACATTTACAATCTCAGTAAAGAAGGTGGTAAGACCATGACTGAGGCCTGATCTAAACTCTAAAAGTTTTTTCTGGTTCAGGTGGGTTTTATTTCATTATCACATTCACACAAGATAATGAACTCAATTTCATTACTGTCCAGCTGCATACCAGGTCACTCAGTGCAAGATGCTGGGCAAAACAGAAGACAGCTGCCATTATAAATTAGAAGAGCCAAAACCCTAAAGAGATAATGGTAGTGTTCTCCTCATTTTCAGGATAATGAGAGGAGTGGGGGGAGGAAAGAACAATCATTGGTTTGGGCTTTCCCAAGGTCACACACAACCTCTATTTCCAAACAAAGCAAGATGCTTCCACAACCTCAGTCTAAGATCTTTCTACCCAAATCACTGCTGAAGCCTTGCAACCAGTGTTTAACAAAGGACTTGTGGGTTAGTTGCTCCTTTTTTAGCAAAGACTGGATGAACATTTTATGCAATGCCTAAAATAGCTTCCAATATCATCAGTGATGTAGATTAAGAGGCATAGGTCTACTGAACAGGAACTGCACCACTCTGGTAAAAATAGCCCTGCAATAGGGAATTTTCTTCTCATTTGCTATTGTATTAGCACTTGAAACAGGGATGATTGCCTTCTGGAGAGCTTGAGAGGAGACAAATGCTTCACTAGACTCTCTAAATATTGTCTAATCTTCTGCAGTAGTAATAAATATCATATCTATTTTACCATCTATTTGAGGGAAAAACTTGCTTTTATTTTTTTTTTCCCCTTCTCAAGGTAGGGGAAAAACAAAATAGAAGAGCATTAATTAATTCTAGAAAACCACATACAGCTTAGCACACTAGCTCTTTCACCAGGGCTATGTAGTGAGGAAGGCCATAAGGCTGGAGTCACTGTCTTCCTCTCTGTGGTTACTAACAACACAGAGGATGGATGTGGAGCAGTTATGAAAAACCACAGGCTGAGTGAGCAGCCTCTGTGGGTAGCAAGGATTTCAAGGCAGGTTAGAAAGTTTCAGGATGCAGGGGCACCCTGGTTTTGTTTTTAGTCTTCTCCTCAAAGTACAAGCACACAGGAGCTGATCTGCCCACCTCATGCAGCCAGTCCAGGACTCTTTCAAGCGTAGTATTTCCTTTACACCAGTGGCGCCACCAGCTTTCTATCCATAGCAGATCCAAACATCTCTACAGGACTCATCTGTCCTTCCTCCCAGGCTACCAATAAAACAGGCCTGTACTGGTGACATTACCCTTTCCCAGCATTCATCCAAAGTCATCCCCTCATGCTGACTACTGTGGCCAGCTCTCTTGCACCCACTGATACACCAGCTGATACAACATGGGCTTCTGTGCAGCATGATTATATAAACAAGTCTTCAAATCCCAGGCATATTATGGCCTCTCTTTCCCCTACTTCAGCTTATTTGTTTTAAACATGTCAGACAGATACTTTCAGGCATGATCTCCCTTTAGTGAATCCTAGCTGACTCTCCTCAACTAAATAATCAATATGTGGAATATCTAGAAAGGGATTTTCTATTTCTCTCTGTGCCAGCATGTCACTAAATTCAAGCTGGAAGATGTAGGATATTCAAATACTCCTAGGTCTGTTTTTCAGAACAACCAATACTGCACTTAACCCTTTGAAGCTACCACATTCTTTGGCTCTCAGAGGAAATCCTTAGTTTCTAGCTTAGAGACCAGTGAGAACAAAAGAATAAGAAACCAAATTTCGTGAAATGTGTTTGTTAGTCCCTAAACCTTCTACTCATATGTGGCAGAGATACTAGTAACAGCTGCAATGCAAGCTATTATATAGTTACTCCAAAATAAACCATCCCCTCTGTCCTGGGTACTGCATGTGGAGGAGAACAGCCTGGTCTCGCTGCTTGTTCAGTCTGCTGTTTCTGGGGTGCTAGTGTCACTGACAGTTGGGCAAAAAAACCCACCCCAACCTCGAAATCCATCCACAAAGGAAAAGCAAAGAGATGAGTGAGTAATCACACTCCAAATTTTGACACGGCAGAAGCAAACCTCCATCTCAGAGAATCACTGAAACATTATAAAGACATCTGATGTGTCCCAACTGGTACAGCCTGAAAGTGCCTTGTGGCTCCACTGCCTCTGGAAGGCCATCTAAATTTTTAGTTGATTCCCTGTGTCTACAATATCAGAAGCAATTGATAGCAACAACCCTCCTGAAGAAACCAATGCCACCCGAGAGTGCCGTGACTTACCACAATATCAGATCACTGCACTGCACACATCCAGGAACACAATGGCTTTGAAGGCTGTGAGACAGGCCTGTTCAAACAACTCTGCATTAGTGGGAAGCCCAAAGATTATATGAGTGAACACACGGCCCTTATCCTGATGGGTGTCCACGTGACCAGCTGTGCATCAAAGAGAAACACCAACTGTTTCTCCATCCTATCACATGGTTTATGACCAAGAAAATACTGCAGATAGAATCTGTACCATTTGTTCTCACCTTTTCTCTCTCCTGGCCTACCGGTGGGGTGATGAGTCAAGACAAAAACTTGCTTACCATAAAATATCACAACTACTGTAATAGCATTTATTAATATATCAGTTTGTACTTCACTTAACCAGGTAACCTAATGCTTTTAAATTAAGTGTCATGTCATAACTTTTAACAGAAGCATTGGCTATTATTCTATATTAAATTTATAAATAAAATATTCTCAACTAATGAATCATTTGTTGAAGCAGATTTTGCAAAACATGCAATTAAAATATAAACAAACCTGGCATGGCCTTAAAGACATATAAAGCAGTAACTGCAATGCAAAATGCAAAATACTGTTTGTCTAATCATAGGTTTTGGATAGTATTTCAATTCAAATACCATTTATATTTAGGAAAACATGAAAGTTTTTTTCAGCCCACAGGACATTGGTATATAGTTACTGCAGTACTGAAAATAGATGTTTGCCTGAAAAAGGTTGGCATCTGCTACCCCCTTCAGTGAAAAGGTATTTGCTCCTTAACTTAAAGATGAATCTTTTCTCAGAAATATGTTTTCTAGCAGCTAAGCACTGCCTTCCTAAAAGCTGCCAGATGATTATTTTCTCTTTTGCCCATACTTTCCTTCAAGAGATTTTTAAATTTGGTCAGCTCAACTAACTGCTGTTCCTCGACAGCAAAACCAACCAGACAGGCAATAGAAATTGCAGTAGCATGTAGTAACATGCAGCACAATTGGTTTCAACAGCTTCTCACTTAGCAACATTTCATGTAAGGAAGGCAGTCAGGCAGAAACCCACGAAGAGCTCTCGGCAGTTGAGCTGTGTGGAGGGGAAGCAGCTCTGTCCTCACCTCAGAGAGACAACAAAAGCAGCCTTATGAGAATGCTTCTGGCTGTCAGCCTGACCCACATGGGCTTAGATGTGGCACTGCCAGAATGATGCAACAGCTTATCCCCTCTTCACATGGGCAGCCAGGCTGAGCCTGTCCAATACCCGCCCTTCACAGACTGCAGATTTCCAGTAAAACCAACTACAGTTAACAGCCAGTCTGACCTCTAAGACAAAGCCCTACTAAAACCACCAGAACGTGACTCCAGTGCACCTGGATCAGAATTTGTATTTATGCACACTCTTGTAGCATTTCAGATAAAGGTAAGGAGAGCTGGAAGTGTGCGCTGCACTTTACAGATACTGTCTTTGCAGAGTATCCCCTGCAAGGGTTTCTTAATGGATTCTGACTATCACATTTACTGTGAAATGAACATAGTAGATACTGTAGGCTAAATTATTTGCTACTTTTGATTGATTCTTGTTTTCATCATCATAAAAGCAGATTTCCTGTGGTTAACACAATGATCCCAGTTCCCTCTTTGCTTATACACATTTAAGTCAGTCACTGCTCCACTGAATCCACAGCACTTACCACATCAAGACTAAAATGGGTTTAATGACTGAAGACCTGGATTAGATAACTTTAACATAGCCTTCATTCATCCTAGTCTCACAGCACTGTCCACAATTATTTTTAAGCTGTTTATACATGTAAATTACTTCCCTCATCTGAACCAGGTAGTTGCCCCAAGGGTGAAAGGCAGCAGATGTTCTGCAGCACTTACACTGTCCATGAGCTCAGAGTACAAAGTGAAGGGTGCCACATTCAATCACCATCACCAGGGAGACTTTTGGGAAGTGTAATGTGATTACAGTCAAATCTGTTTTATCAGGATGGGGGGGAAAACCTGAAAGTCATTAGACAAAAGGGATTTTTAGATAAATGAAGGACCTTGGAACTTATCTCATATACCTCAAGGGATGTGACCTTCTTTTAGATGAAGTAATACTTTGATCAATGGCATTTTAGATGACAGGCCCAAATGGCAGCATGGCCAGTAAGTCAGGAAACTTCTCCCGCTGTTTCAATGACTGCCACAGGACTTCTTGCTACTATAAGCCATGCAGAAACTGGATTACACTGGTTTCAAAGGATGGTACTGTTTAGCAGAGAAGTGATCCCACAGCAACTCTAGGGCACCAAGGAGCATATGATCTGGATTTAGAAGGAGGAAAGGCAGAGGGGACGATGGAGAGAGGAGTTACCAGTCTTGGCTTCTCTACCATCCTACCTGAGTTTCTTTGGAAGACTTCCATTCAGTTTGGCAGGGAACAGAACCATGGAGAGCTCAAAAGATAAGGGTTTATGCTCTGTGCAAGGCTCTAGAGATACAAATAACCAGAAAGGAAAGGCAGAATTAAGAGAGTTTAGCAGCTTTAACAACAAACTCTACAACTACATAGGAAAAATACACTAAGCTTTTTAAGAGCCTGAATATTCAAATAACACTCATGCAGAAAACAGAGACAAACCCCATATATAAATAAGGAAAAGCAAAACCATGGGAATATAATCAGAAAAGCTAAGGGAAAAACTGAATTATGATTAGCTAGGAACATAAAAGGCGACCAAAGAAGAATCAATATGATCTGAAAAGCAGAAAGGACAAGTCATGGTTCAGCAGAGAGGCATAACAAAGATGATGCACAGAAGGCTACAACTCAACATACTCAATATTGCTCAATTTTCACAAGATCAACAGTGAGCAAATACTCCATATGATTGTTTTAAAAAGAAGCAGAACTTCAGGTTAGAATAGGAAAGAGTAACTTAAGCAACACTCAAAACAAGGCGGATGCAGCTTAGAAAGTTGTGTGGATCCTCCCTGACTCAAGAAGAGTATTTCAGACTTCAGAACAAACCAGACAAGAGTCTGCTTTATCTTCACAAACATATTCTCAAACACTACACTCTCTCTTGAAAGGTCTCTTGAAAGCAAGCTGTGGAAAATTATAAACCAATCAGTTAAATGCCATCTTTGCAAAGATTCTGGCAAAAATAAACAACCAAGTAGTTTACAAGTACCTAAATACCTACAGGGCAAGAGTACAACTTTAAAAACTACTTCGGGCAATATCAGTTTATCAGTAACAAATGCCAACAAACTCATCTCACGCCTCCTGATTCTGCATTTATAAAATTTGGATTTCACCCCAAGTTAGGATGAGTTTGTCACAGAAAAGCATCTTCCAAAACCAATCTCTTTGCAGCATACTGCAGAGCAGCTCCCAGATCTAAAAGCAGGAAATCGAGAAAAAAATAAAAGGACTGAACAGCATATTGAGAGACAAGGCCTCAAACACATACATAACTAGACAAATCGGGAGTAAGTGGCTCCGCAGCAGTTTGACAGGAAAAGGCTTACTGTGGGCAAAACCAGACAAATCACAGTTTTATTTATCCTAATGGGGATGCTATCCCTAAAACACTGGGATAATTATTCCATTTTCTTTGGTACTGGTGTTTCAGCTGGAGAAATGCCAAAACGTGGGGTTTGCACAGTAAGATAGATACTGGCAAACTGGGGAGAGTCCAGATAAGCAAAAGGGAGAGTTTGAGAAAACATTCTTCGAATCTTTCCTTGTAAAGCACGTGTTTTCAGATAGGTTTCTCTAAAGTACAGAAAACCTAAGTAGTAACAAAAAACTTCCAGATAATATAATTTTTGAAGATAAAGGAAGAAAGGAATTACATTCTAAATCAACAGAGGGGTGGGTGAGGGGATCAAGGAGGGGGGAATAAAAGAGAAATTCACTGGGCTAATTAAAAGCAAATGTGGGGGGGTAATCAAAACCCCTGCTTCTGAGGAAGGTTAAAATATTTATTTATGTATTTATTTTTATACAAAGAGCACCAAGAGCAGTGCCTAGACAGGCTGGCATCCTCCTTGAAGAGAACAAGGATCCTGTTGTCCTGCAGGCATCTAATTTCTCTAACTGGGCAACTGGTACAGCCTCCAGCAAAACTCACCTGGCCACAGGACTAACTTACATTGCCTTCTCTCCATCCCTCCCAAGCCTAATGAGAACTGCTGGTGCAGAGTATTGCATTGCTCCCTCCTCACCTTTCTAATCTGGGCCAGCTAGCGTGCTGGGAATCTCAGCCCTAATCTGCCATTAAGGTCCAGAGAGCTGCAAAGCCTACAGCTTCAGGGACACTGAGGCTGGAAAAGGAACGCCAAGGGGAGCTCCTATAGGGTTCCCACCTCATCAGCTCGGTCTCTCAGAGGACAAGACCTGTAGCTGTTCCACGTGAACCCCACCTACTCCTTCCCCTCTCTGCTGCTGGAGGACCTCAGTGAGGTGGAGAGGGCACCAAGGCTGGCCCCTGCCTCTCCACAATGCCACTGAGATTGTACTGTAGGATCTGGAGCCAGCAGTTTTACTGGGTCTGTGACTTGCATATCCCAGACTTCCACCTGATCCATAGGGTGCAACTGGTTCAGATAAAGGTGTCTGACCACTTATTAACACCACAGTAAAGACTGAAAAATATAGATGTTCCCAACATTTGCAAGAAGGCTCCCTACCTCTTTTTAGAAGGTTTCAAAAATAAAGTGAGCCTTTGGGGCACAATGGCTCCTATATTTGAGCAAAAAAAACCAAGCAATGATGCAGAACCTTTGAGTGAGAAACCAAGAGAGCAGCACTATTAAGAAAGACCACAGAAGGAATGAAGAGGAGAGAATAAATGGAATAACTAATACACATTTGCTCCAAGGTTCTCTCTGCACCAATTGGCAAAAAGAATACAACTGAATCATTAATAATTGAAGGAACTTGAAGACAAAGAGATTTTCATCCAACATTAAAGGGATGAAAGATGGCTGTCATGAGAATTCTGATGATGGAATCATTTGCAGAGGGACTGGGAAGGAGGGTGTTGTATTTTAAAGAAATGGTTCCTTTGTAAGACAAGAGCAAGCATTCTCTTTACTAATGCAGACAGACACATCTGAAAGACCTTATTCAGCTGATGGTGTCACCAAACACCCTTCTGGACACAAGCTCTCCACTAACAATACTAAACAACGATAGGAGACTGCTGCAACAAAATATAAAGTGTCACTTCTTTTTAGCCTCATAAATCACTTAAGGATGAATATTAACAAGCATCCAGTTATCTGTGCCTTTCTTAACTGATGATTCTCTGCATATAGTTGATAGGAGCTCGAGCTTTCACTGCTTTTGAAAGTTGGCCCTGCAGACCAAGTCAGGACCAACATCAGTAGCAAAACACAGGGGTATCCCTTCTTAGGAGCTGAAACTTGTACAGAGGAATTTCCACTGACACCTTTTAAAGGCCCATCAGCAGTGGAGTCAGGCACACTCATGTCAGCCTCTAGTTCAAGGCCTGCAGTTTTGCAAAAAGACAGTTTCTTAGCAAACAAACTGTGCTAAGAGACAAAGAGCATATTCATTTTACTGGCTTGCTGCCATATTTGAAAATGTTAGTTTTCAAGATGGAAAGATGTTAATGAAACCCAGTAAGACTGAAATGCATTGTTTTCCTCATAAAGAATAAAAAGCTACAATTTCAAAAACAGAAGAACAGACTAGATCTATTTCATAAGAGGAGGAAAAATCAAAAACAAAGAAACAAAAAGGAAAAAAAAACCAAAACCAAACAATCAAAAACCCCATAAAACCAATGCACAATTCTGCTTCATTTACAGAAAGGACTGCTAGGATCCTACCGTGAACCAAAAGCTCACATTATCAGTAACCAACTCCAAATTAACAACTGATCACATAAAAGCTATCCTTGCAAACCTTCCCAAGTCCCAGTGTGGGACTTGTGGCAGCACAAACCACAAAGGCGCTTTCAGACTTACACTGTAACATCATCACTCACCACAGCCAAGTCAATGAGAAGCAACTAGTCCACTGCTCTGCAAGAAGGTATGACAGAAAATGCAACAGAGCATGGCTCAACCTGTCTGAAGCCCCACCTGAACAGAAGCCATGAGCAGGAGGGTGTCCTACTGCAACTCTTCACACGTTAGTGGGACTTCTTCCCAGCTCCACACAAAGATTGTATTTTCTGGTCTGCTGGCTTTGCCCAAGTCATCTTCTGCCATCCCCTGAATATCCCCCCTGCCATTAGCAGGATGGCTGAAGCTGTAACAGCTACTCGCCCAGGTGAGTGCAGCGGAATGGATCCCACAGATCTCATTCTTGGCTGTACTCTGTCTGCGGGTATATGCACGGAGCCACAAAAGTCCAATAAACAGAATCTAGTTTATATGGAAACTGGGCTTTTTTTGTATAATTTTTTAGCCACTGGGGATCCTGTTACAGATGTTTTCCCCATAAAGTGTTAGTCTCACCTTTGTAAGCCCTGGATTTTGGGCACTATGCTATTTTCTTGAGTCTCCCTGGATTCTCCCTTTGCAGAACTTGCACTTTGCCTGTGGCTCAGCAGCATCCTAGTGAGCAGAAAGGAAGCTCCAAGGGCCATTCCCCCCACCAACCTCAGTACAGCAAGTCTCTCCCAAAGACACACACTTACCTCCTACAAATTGACTTCAGATTATAAAGCAAACCCCAAATCAACTCAAATACAACAAACCTGGGATGCAACTCTCTTAATAGCAGAAGTAGCAATTCCCTAATATTCTGTACTACCTTCATTAATCATATTTGCTTTCAGGTCAACGCAAACCACTAGCCTTTGAACTTGCAACTGGCAAAATCATCCTGCAGCATTTCATTGCTTACTCTCAGATACAAATCTTCTGCCTGACAGAGCTTCCACAGGACAAGAGATTAGCAAAAAAGGAATGGGTTTTCGCGTTATACAGTTTATACTCTATTCATTGCATATGTGAGGTTTTTAAGAGACTGCAGGTTGATTTGGAAACTACCAATCCTCTCTTTGACTTAATCTCTTATTCTTTCATATTCAGAGACTAAATTTTGGAGGACAGAGAAGGAAATATTTATTGCACTTCTTAATAAAAAGAACCATGAAAAGTCATTAATAACTCATGAACAGTTTTACTAATAAAAATACACAGGGCCATGCCAAAATAACCAGCTTTCACCAGGTGGTGACAAAAGCTATACCTGCTGCAGAGACCTGCAGGTCAAGAGTCAGAAAGTTCACATCTGCTGAAGCTGCCTGATCCTTTATTAACTTGTGATATTACTCCAGTATATTTCAATTTTTTGCTACAAGATGTCATCTGTTAAGCTATAAGAGCGCTATCAAAATTCATGCTAAGTGTTTCTCAAAGATCATCCACTGATTATACCTGGGTGCTGAGCTCTAACCACTGCAGTGTTGGGTAACACACTTTTCTTCCAGCCCTTTCTATTCCCCCAATAGACTGTATTTGGTGATCCTTGCTGGATTCCAGCTGCTGCCCCCCCCTTAGTCCAGCCTGAGGGGGCCCTGATGAAACCAACTTTCTCAGATTTTCTTCTGCCACTGTTCCCTAAACTTACATGCATAGATCTATCTCTACTCCGATCTCTACTTCAGCCTCTCCTGAGGGCAGGGTTCAACATTAAAGAGGCAAGTCACTTAAAAAGCACATGTCAAGGTTCAGTGAAAGAAGCTGGCTGGACCAAAGGGCTTTATTTTTCTTACATCTTTGGAGAGCCTTAAGAGCATCTTATTAGTAAAAAGACATCTCTGCACATATCCCATATACTGATCATCAGACAGACCAGCTATTTCCCACTGTGTTGGTTTTGCTCAGCCTGGTTTTTGGTAGCGGGGGCGGGGCTTGCAGCACAGTGGTTTCAGTGAGAAGCTGCTAGAAGCTTCCACTGTGTCTGGCAGAGCCAGTCCCTGATGGCTCTGAAGATGGACATGCTGCTGGCCAAGGCTGGGCCAATGAGAGAGGTTGGTAACAACTCTGTGATAACATATTTAAGAAGGAAATCAAAACCAAGTGGGGCACAGTTTTTCTAATCAGAGAAGAGGAGGAGATGAGAACATGTGAGGGAAAACAACATGGAGACACCAAGGTCAGTGGCGAAGGAGGGGAAGGAGGTGCTCCAGGCGCTGGAGCCGAGATTCCTCTGCAGGCTGTGGTGAAGACCATGGTGAAGCAGCTGTGCCCCTGCAGCCCATGCGGATCCAGGGGGATGCAGGGATCCACCTGCAGCCCGTGGGGGAGGTGCCCATGCTGGAGCAGGTGGATGCCTGGAGGAGGCTGTGATCCAGTGGGAGACCTGGAGGAAAGAGGGGGCCCTGCTTCCAGGCTGGAGCAGCCTGTCCTTGGAGGACTGCACCCCATGGAAAGAGAGACCCACGCTGCAACAGTTTTGGGAGGACTGTTTGCCTGAGGGAGGGACTCCTGTTGCAGCAGTTTTGGCAGGATTGATGCTTGTGGGAGTCGACCCACACTGGAGAAGTTCACAGAGAACTGTCTTCCGTGGGAGGGACCCCAGGCTCTCACAAGGGAAGGACTCCTCTCCCTGTCCTCTCCCTGAGCAACAGAAGAAAATCTCAGGTGACGAACTGGTCAAATCCCCTCACCTCGTCTCCCTGGACTGTCTGTGGGAAGGATGGAGGGGTTGGGAGAAAAAAGGTATTTTAAAGACTTATTTTACTTCTCATTATCCTTCTCTGATTCTGTTGGAATAAATTCACTTTGTACCTTTAAGTTGAGCCTGTTTTGCCCTTGGAGTGTTTTCTCCCAATCCTTATCTCAACACATGAACCCTTTCTTAATTTTTTCTCTCTTCTGCCCAACTGTGGCAGGAGAGGGTAAGCAACTTTCATGGATTCCTGGCATTTGGCCAGTGTCAAACCATGGCACTCACCTTTCCCAAAATCCAAAATACTCTGTTACTCTAGAGTTTAACAGGATCTATCAACCATTAAACACAGTTAAACACTGTGAATATTTAGAAGCATTAGAACCTTTTGGGAAAGAAAAAAAAAAAAAACACATGAGCTTAGCTTATCCTCTGATTTCTGCTTCTAGAGGCCCTTCCTAAGGGTCACACCTGATGCTTTCAGGTAAGAAAACACTGTCTTCTCCTGAGAGATTTAGGATAATTCTGAAATGCTTGTGCTATAAATATAGGAGCAAATGTAAGTAAATTCAAAATTAGATAAATGTGTAATACACACTCACATTTTTTCCATCTTTTTTGCTTTGTTCTTTGACCTGTTTGCTGAAATTTATAACAATTCTCTGACTTTGGCTTTCATCTGTCTCCTAAGATACTTTAAAGCCTTTTTCCTTGTCTCTTTTCATTCACTTGAACAAGGGAGAAACCAAATGTGGGAACATTATCTATATAAAGCTATAGTTTACTAATAAGTATAAACACATGCATTCTTTCAGATTGACTCCAACATACAGCCAAGACAGAAATAACTGGAAACTATTTTATTTTGTAATGCCTTAGTAGAAATTATTTCACACTTCAGTAACTTGAAAAACAAGTCACTGTGACCAGAAAATGCTTTCTACCCTGCAACATGTGATCAGCAGACAAACAGAAGGCAGAGTGTAAAGGCAGGTATCACTTGAAGACAAAAAGTCTCCTGACCACATGTCCCTAATATCCAGGCACGGAGCAGGTGCTTGCCATCTGACAGAAAACTTGGACAGTAAGATAAACTAAAGAGCTTAAGGCTTTTGTTTGTGCTCTCATTTTATTTCTATTCAACTACCACTCTACATGTTGCAATTTAATTTCTGCGGCTCACTGCAACAGCTCAAGGTTTTGCCCCTTTAAAAGACCAAAAGATTCTCTCATCCTGAACTAATCTTTCATTCTTGAAAAGCACTGGACTGTATCTCCTTATTTCCCCTGGGTATACCAAGGGTAGTGACAGCTGATCCTTGCCTATACTGCCCAATCAATTATTCTTATTTTCCTTCTGAAGCCCACGAAGACTCTTCAGTACTGAAAGCTCTCCCAGTGTGAGGGCACCTGCTAAGAAATTAATGCATGAGACAAAATAATGGGTGGGAGGAGGAAAGGGGCTGCAAGGCACCAAGTAGCTCACTGGAACCACAGGCAACAGCTCAGCCCAGCTCCTGCATCTCTGCCCTGACTTCCAGAAACTGGGTGAGAAAGTATTTCTTCAACCCAGCTTTACTACTCATTTGGCCTTTCTTACCCAATAGCAGGGTAAAAGATTATTGTATTGTTTCCATTTTATCTACACAGCAGAAGCTTGAGACCTCAGTCCCAAATCAGCCCCAGAGTACGAGGTCCTGCATCCACTTGTACCAACTTACTGTCAGCATGTGTAAATACAGATGTACAACGCCTGCCAGCTGCAGGTGAGGTGATGTCTCAGCTGGAACTTGCTGAGGCACTTTTAGCTGGCATTGCATGACACAGGAATCCTCTGAGAACAGCACAGTGATTTGGCTGCCACAAGATCCTTCCTCACACCTCTCAATCCATGTGGAGGGGGAGCAGGAAAAAATGCAAAGAGGATGCAGCTTGAAAATTGAGAGCAAGTGCTGTATGGACTGGTCCTAGAACTAATACACACAAAAAACCCCAATGAAACAAAATTCCTATAAGCAAAGAGCAATTGGGTCCAAATCACTTACAGCTCATGCTGAAATTGGCCAAAAATGTCTCTACCAGTTTCTCTAAGTGAAAGCAGGCAAAATCCCTGGGTTCAGCCAGGTGTCTTCAAGCTCTTAAAAGCTAAAGACTACCCCAAAGAATTCATTAAGATAAGAAAAATAGAAAAGAAAAATGAATTTTAAATTAAAGATTTGTCTTACCTGAAGATTCAGAGAAATTACATTACATGAAGTGAAGCCCAGCCATACACACAGGTCCTGCTGAAAGCCTGGCTGCTCTCAGGAAAGATCCAATCGGAGCAAAGGCTGACCTTAGCCACAAGAGTTTGGGGAGAGAGGCGAGGGGCCCCTCATCTTCCCAATGAGATCCCAGCAGGAGCAGAGGCTCCAGTTGAAAAGCCCAGCTTTCACAAACATGGGATACACATGCAGAGCAAAGCCCAAGCTGACAAACAGGTTCACTCAATTGCTGGCTGTTCATTAAGCACGGCGCCATCTGCTTAACTCTATCCTTCGAGGGCTGCTGCAGCAAGGAGGAGAAGAGCCTGTTTGCCACACTCCTGCTGAGGAGCACAGGAATGGTAGGCTGCTCTGTGCAAAAGGGAGGCTGCCCCTTCCCCAAAAGAACCTGTGTGGAAGGGGCCAGGGTGCAGGGCAGGCAAGAGGGACAGAACTGACGGAATGAGACCAGAAAATAGCTGAGGAAAGCAGCCAGGTGACTTGGTGACCCATTACACAGCACTGATGCTGCCAGCAAAGGGGAGCAAGGGGACTGCACAGTCAGGACTGAAGTGGGATTTCACCATGGTCAGGAGAACACTCATTATTCCCAGTTGTAACCAGAGTGCTGCCCTCGCTGGATGGTGCTTACTGGCATGCAGCCCTTGGCAGCATGGCTGCTCCAGCAATCTTGGGAAGAGGACGGAACTCCCATTCCTGCAACTTTGCAGAATACATAACCACTGCTTCCAGGGACAATTCTCCTTCTAGAAGTTACTCCCAGACTGAAACTACCCTAAGTACATTTGAAGCCCAGATTCCTGAAAAACTTTGTTTACTGATTTCAGAGCTGTGTGGCTTCAAACAAGAAGACACAACAACCTTTGAAAGGGTATGTTGAGGTTGTCACCAAATGCAACACAGCCACAACCTATGAGACTGCTCGCTGAACACATGCACATCTCATGTGGTTTTGGAGATTCCAATATTAGATGACTCATCCCATCCCGCCACTGATGCCATCCTCTCACCTACTGTGGTTGGTAAAGCCTCAGCACAGCCCTGTGGAATCAAGTGCTAGAGAACTTCATATATATATATATATATATATATATATATATGTATGTGTGTGTATGTGTGTGTGTATACACATATCCACACACAGAGCACATAACTGTGAAACACCCCATCTGCTTATGTTACGTTTTAAATGCATGCAATTAACTGAACTGAAATGGCATAAGATCAGTCAGTGTCTTTTTCCCCCAACTCCCATTACTTCCACCTTGCTCTCACCCTAACATATGGGAATGCCATATGAATTACTGAATGGATCATGCTAAAACTGGAGCCAGTAAAATCTATTTTTAATACAGATTATGGGGGGATATTGTCAGTTTGTGGTGCAGCATTGTTTGCCTTACAAGTTTGGTCTGTTACTACCTCTGGCAAGCCCCACTTCCAGCACTGACATCTCCAAACTCTTCTGTATTTTCCCTTGGTGTTCTGAAATAAAACTCTTTTTCTTTAAAAGTTCTTTGGTTGAAACTTTGCAGGAATAGCAGGTGTAGGGGTTTGGGTTCT